>NW_019091387.1:1960733-2008859 GCF_001949145.1 Acanthaster planci | reverse complement strand
TTAATTATGTGACTGGTATATGCTTTGCATGTGGGATTTGTACCTGCCTTATTCGGAAAAGATCTTTAGAAGTGAACGGAATCACCACATTGTCATTTGTTAAACCCCGGCTTTTGCAGGTCCTAGGCAACCCATTTGATGGGCGACGCACGACAGGCGACGCACGACGGACGACGCACGACGGAAAATGGCATGTTTGGAACTGATAAATGGCAGAATTGGGACAAAACAAAAAGCAAAATGCGACGGACGACAGGCGACGGGCGACAGCAGATATGGAATTCCATACCTCAGTGATCTCCCTTAAGGAGAATCTAGGAAAATCAGGACCTGACGACGAATATTAAATGCCTATAAATATAGGTGCACCACTGTAATGAAATCGAAAAACACCCGGGCTCTCAACTTGTGACCCCTGTTCCTTGCGTCATATCTATTTATATCAGAGGCTGATGCCTGGCCTAATATTTTTTATCGGGAGTCGCCAGGGAATCTTTGGGCAGGGAACAAGACTAGCCGGGTGCTGTTTCCCCTTTGCTTCATGGTGTTTATAGAGGGCGCCTTTACTGTTTTCTTCATTTCCCTCCCAAGCGTTGACGAACGTGCACACGAACGCGAGTAATGTTTCAATAGAGGGATTCAGCATTGTATTTTACGTTTCTTGTTAATTTTGATTTTTGTTAGTTATCGATAAGTTAGGATTGGGACCTTCTTCCATTGTTATCATGATTAATACAAACGGCGAAGGTAAAGGTGTGCGGTAACGGTGGGTGGAGCATGACAAGCAAAGCTTCTCATTGGCTGAGAAGTAAATTACTGTCCTGAGTACGTTCAAAACGAATGAATTTTTGTATTGCAAGCACGGAGAAATAGTGCCCGAACAAGGCGCTAGGAAGGGATGACGGCTTTGTACTGTGATTGGCTATATTGTGCACGACTTGTAACCGCGAGGTTATCACTTCCTGTAAGCGAAGCGTTATTTGGATTTTTGGGTTCGCCAATGGCAATGCTTTGGCACGGCAAAGTGTCGGCAATATGATAAAAGATAGCCTTCGTACAATCAAATTCATCTTCTCACTAGCTATCTCTGATCACATGTCTTTGGGCATTATATTTCAAATAATTTGGGGATGAACAAATAAACTGATAACCACCGCTTGTGTAACGCATTAAGCGAGGTAGCACGTCTGGCAGAAATTTACCCGCAGTGTTCTGTGCTTCGTTAGCTGTGAGCCCGTGTGACGTATTTCCTTCACTGAAATCTGTACAAGGCCATCAGCCCTTCCCAGCGTCCTGTTTGGACCGTGGGCGATGAGCGAAGGGGAACGGAACTAACTGAAAGAAACAGTAAAGGCGCCCTCTATGACACCAAAAAAATGAGGCAAAAGGGCGACAGCAACAGGCGACAGTAGGAGCGAGCCCGACGTTTAGGGTGTCCTGCGTCGCGTTGTGCTTAAAGCGAAGTTACACGCGACGTACAACACGACATACGACGGTGAGACGCAACAGGTGACAGTAGGAGCGACGTTTAGGCAGAAGTATATATTTTATGGAAATTAGACAGCGCTGCGTGACGGACGACAGCACCACGCGATGCGTCGCATGTGAAAAAAAAATGCAAGAAGGCGAGGGATCAACGACATCACGATGCAAGGGAACCATCATGCATGTAGTTGCGTCGCTCAGGGGAGGCGAAACTGTGTGTAAACTATGGTGCTCTATAGACAACAAAATTGCGTCACGTGGTCTAGTCACCCCAATGCCACAACGCAACGCTACGACGCGATGGCCCTGACCCCCATTGCGTCATGCTGTCGCATCGTGCTGTCATACTTTCGCAGCATCTGGTCGTGTCACGTCCATTTTTAGCCATTGCGTCATGCGGTCTCATCTTGACGTCGCATTGTGCTCTCGCCGTTGCCTCATTACTGGTGGAAATGGGTGACGCCCTTAGAGACAGAGCTCAGTTCCAGTACCATGCAGACACCATCACTTAATCAAATCTTGTAGGCCCTTTGCACGCTCACTATTTTTCCGTGACCTGTGACATACGCCCTCTATATATTGGCCACACCACCAGCCATTTTAAGCTACAGTGAAGCACAAAGCGGCACAAAACGAAGACACGACGGGACAGCGCAACACAACAAAACGATACAACGAAACAACTCGACGGCACGACATCAGGACCCGACAGCATGACGACAGGATGCGACAGCTGAACCCACACCGTATGACAACCATAAACTGACAGACAGGCGACGCGACGCCTCGACGGCACGCCTTAACGCATTAAACACAACATAAAGGTGAAAAGAAAAGAGGTGACGACGCGACGGAGCGGTCGCGTCGCGTCGTGCCGTTGTGGTGACAGGACGACGCAGTACAATTTTGTCGTCTGTAGAACACCAAAGTAAATAGTACACCATACACTAGATGGATTTTAAATGAAGTTCAAGGCAAAATACGAATAGCTAACGACTTGTCATCAAGTCTACCGCAATAATGGGTTCATTCTGCCCGAAGAATTTGTAGAGCTACATATTTGTTTATACGAAGAACTGTAGACAGTTTTGATTCACTTTTTTATTATCTCTTATCATAATGTACACCATATATTAGTTGGTTTTTCTTTTGTATGCATAAATGGGGTGGCGAAAAGCAGGGTGAATGAGATGGCTGGAGTGTTTTTTTTTTATTATGATTATTATTTTTTTTTTCGTGTGAGGGGAATATCAACACACATTTTGATCACACACCCAGACACCAAACACACTTGAAAACCTCCGTGTGTGAAGACTCTTGGGACGAATGCGTTGCAATTGCAAAATTCGCCACCCAGAGGAAAATTAAGTGGTTACTGTTCCAACGGCCTTCTGGAAAAGTCGTATCGGGCACATTTTGCTCGATCTGGAATGGTCTCGTTGATTTTCCAGAGTTTATAGCAGCCCTGCCTGGTTTTGTCGAATTAAAAGAGTGTCCCAGCGCTTTTATGTTAGTTACCCCCCCCCTCGATCAAAGTCGTCAAACAATGAGATATCCGTGTGCAATGATATTACCGAGAGTTTACCATATTTTTCTACATTTCTGTCGTATCTTAATTATTCTCGTTATTGTAATACTGACAACACATTTATCCATTCCCTGAAGTGATGTATTATAGTCATTGTCTCTCGGTTGAGATCGGGTTGGGTCTGACCTCTCGGATATATTGCGTTTTAACGGAAATCGCGTTTGGATGGCTACTTTGTGTCAGCATATCCAATGGTTAAACAATGTGCAAATAGAGTCATTCCATTTGAAACTTAGATGCCCGCAGAGGGTTCTGGTACAGTGCCAGAGCAAAGCCGAAGTTTGATTACGTTTAGTGAACATCAGCCAAACCTTTGTGGAAACACACACATGGTCAGGTAAATGATATACACCCCATACACTATGCCCGAGTGTTTTTTTTTTCGTCCAAGGTTAAGCACTAGAGTAGTCTGAACACGTCACTCGAACAGTTTCCTAGTCCAATCATGGTCTGAAATTAACGTCCTCACAGTATCCTTCTCAGTGTATTGTCTAACCAATTAAATCAAGCGTCAAGTGGTAAAACCGTGCATTACTCACCTAATTATCTTTTATCACGAAAGGAAATGGAGAATTTAGTGACAAGTGGGTTAAATACATGTACAATGTCCATGGTTAACTAACTGGAACTCATAGAATGCAAAAACGAAGCCTTTCTCAGGCGTGTACGGAGGAGAATCAAACATTGCTGTCGTTTGTTGATTGCCTGGCACTGACCATAGAAACTGTCCTTATTTGCACCATTATTAGTAGCTAAGAGAGTGGACACTTTTTCATAAACACCCAGCTATGCACTAATTTTGGGGGGAAATTTTCGTTTCTTTGATGTAGGCTTGAAGTTTTATATTCCTATTCTTTCTCCGTAAAAATATGAAGTAACCATAGACAAAATGACCTCAATGTATTTTTACCTTGGAATGCAAGTAATTTTTGTTTGCTCTGCCTGCCCTTAATTTAAGATTCGCCTGTGGAAATATTTTGACAGTATTTAAATGTTAAGCTGGCAAAGAGGAGACTACAAATTCGGGAATGTGCACGTCAAAAACCGTTGGACCACCATAAATAACAACGTGAATGACGTTCGATTAAAATTGTAAAAAGTATGAGGTATTATTGTCACATATGCACAAAAACTTATAATGTGACTTATGTCTTTTTTGCTGTTTATTTTTGTTTGAGAGGGAGAGCTGTATGAAGATACAGCTGTGTCTCTGAATTTTACTGACGTTACCTGCGCTCTACAGGATGATGAAAGTACGAATTTCAAAAAGAGAAATACCAAAAGCACAACACTGGGGATATGACCAGCCAAAAAAATAAAATTCATCAACAATTACCTGGGCTATAAAGAGCTATAGCACTTTCAAAAAGTGCGTGGAAAATCCTTTCGACAATCCCAAGAAGGAAGCATTTTTCTTTCATAGAATAAAAAATGGATACAAATGTAACGCCATTTAATCAGGAATCAGGTGAATTGTAGTAGCAATCGGTTGACAATAATACTGAGTCCTTAACGCGGACACCGCTTCGTTTGAAACATGTTCATTAGTACTTCAGTTTCACCTGGAAATTAACTGCTTGCCACTTGGATCACATGCAACAACCATTTCTTTTGTTCAACCTAGGCATCTTTGTGACTCCAACTTAACTTGTTCAAATAGTTGAAGTGTTATTTTAATCTATTTATTTACACTGCGCTATGACGGTAATTAAGCGTCACATGCACTTGATACAAATCTTTGTATGAAGAGTATTTTATACTAACGTATACATGTACGTATCAATTACATGATGGTTGCAGAAGATAACATAGTCCCACAAAACGAGGGAATTCAAACCGACACTTCAGAAGTAAGAATGGATGATAACAACGACAGATCATGAACAATTTGCGTGTACAATTCAGCATAGAATTGTTTGTCATCTAGTTACAGTATTTGTTTCCTCTGTGTGCTCAAATTCTCCGTACTTAAAACAATCCCCCTGGCAAATCGCCTCAAGACCAATTCTTCCTCGCGGTGTGCGCACTTACTGTGGAGGGCGTCACACACTTTCGAAGTTTTAATTCAATAAATACACCGTATAAATAACTTATGTATAAAAATATCATCATAAAAATATATCCTCAGATGTCTTATAAATATTACATAAGCACATGTCAACACTCGGGTGGCTGTCGTAAAAAAAAGGCTGTGACAACTACTTTGCGAGTGAAAAGAACCCAACGTTCATTGGTTTAAACCCACACGTTTCCAACTGATAACTATTGATTACATGATTGAAAGTGGGTAGGAATCTTCGGTGGGATTCGTTAACTGGCGATCTTGGATGCTGGACCCCAAAGTACTAATAGCAGAGATAAGATATAGGGCATGTCGTGATCTTGACTATATGCACACAATGCAAATATTTTCTCATTCTGAAACGGGGCCGTTCATGCTTCTCTTGTTCCAGCATGTTCTACAGTTCTCCCTCTTTCAACCTTTTCAGGAAAACGAATGAATACAAATTTGGTCTCGTGAACATGCTATTTGATATCAGTCAGTAGCTCATCAGTCCACGACTACGTAAACTGGGTACACCATTCTGTATGTTGTCTGGCACATACTGATCAAGAGCGGATGGGGGGTGGGGCAAGGGGGACACCCCCTCCCCGAGTAAGCGTATATAAGCCCCAAAATGCAACCTAACCCTCAGAAAGGCCATTAAAGGTTACAAGATAAAATTCCAAATTCTCATTGCCCCTCAAGTCTGTCTCCTAAAATTTAGTTCTGGGTCCGCCCTTGATTTTCTTCGCTACACCTGTCATGCAACAGATTAAGTGGGCGATGTAAGGGAGAGCCTATTCACGAGAATACACACAACCAAACCCAGACGATGATGGAACCAGGCATGCAATAGTACGTAAAGCCACTTGCTCAAATCCTCATTCTTGGCGGGCCTGAGCTACTTTGTTCACGGTCGGATGGCTCCATAAAGGTCTAACCAGGTGTGTCGGCAAAGGCGAGTGATGTGTGCAAACTTTCTGAATGCCCCAATTGTAAGGGTGAGTGACAGGGGATCTGGCCACCGACAGGTGGACTTTCCCTTGAGCCTCCAAGGACACCTAGGCTGCAAATTGGAAACCCCATTGACTACGGCTCAGCTCCTACTCGGGCTGACAGTCTTGAATACTTATTTTTGATCTGTATCCATGCAGTTTCAAAATAACTATGGTACTCGTTCTCTACTTGAGTACTTTTTAAATACTGGTGATTTGATCGTGTGAAATTTTGAGTACCACAGAATCAAAGTAATGAATCAAGTCAAGTGTGAAACAAATGGGACCCTTCTGTACATTTTGATGAGATCTATCTTGAATAAAAGGTGAATACATTTTTAGCAATTACTGAAAATGCGTGATTTGGATGTGACACAATGCGAGTTTTCTGCCCGGCATGCTCCAAGAAATGCCTATAGCCTTCTACAGGATTCAGCGAAAATTAAATTGTTCCGAGGAAACTGCCGTAATTACTATTGTATTAATTTGTGAAGAGGATAATTTAAATGGGATTTAAAGACCTCCAAAGTCTCCCTTAACAGGGAGAAGTGAAGAACCTTGTCGAAAAGGTCTTCAAAAAGCATCCAAACGCTTATACAGACCTATAGTACTTATTCACAGGAATAATATCACTTTGGGAACGACAAAAACTTCATAAAGATGAGGCTCGGTCCACACAAAGAAAACGGTGGCCCTTCCACGTGGTATATACCTTACACTAGGCAGAATAGCATCATTGTCTAAGTGCATACGTAATACATACCATACTCTTTAACATATTTTGCACAGGAGAAAGTTTTAAAAACTTAAATATATAGTTTCACTTTTAATATGATACATTGTTTTGCTTACATTAAACACGACAAAAGCTTATTCATATTCACGAACGTTTGTCCATGTGGAATACTTCATGCTTATGCCTAAAACGTAAATAATATATCTAAAACGGTAGATATATTATTTATGCTTTCAATGAGCTGATAGTGACCAACATTAACAGTGTTTTGTTTTGTTCTGTTTTTTTTTTTTTTTTTTGGTAGGCACAACAAAGACATCCTCATTGGTATGTGCCGAGCAGAAGTGACGTCTTTGGCTCGTGTTTGTTACTGGAGTTGCAGGCACCGTCTCAGAGGGCACATACATATGCAAAACTGAATGCATGTATAAATGAGTTCAGGTGACTGAAGAAAAATTGTCAACGATGAAAAGGCGAATCTCTCAAGAGGTAAGTATTATGCTGTAACTGTTCCGTCGTTTGCAGAGTATTTCCCAACTCGCTTGTCTGTTCAGAAGCGATCCTTTCTGTAATGATCATCTGGTGTCATCCCAGTTAGCTGATTCAAGAAGGAACTGCGCCATTGCGTGCCTGTACTTCGTTTTCCTTCCTAGCCTCGGTTGTCCGTTTGCATTAAGTCCTATATACCATTTCCTCTTGCCGGAGTGAACGTCAGATGAAAACACGGCATATAAAGTTGGTAGAAATCTCTCTTGGAAGACGCATTCGTCCTTAGGATGAGACTTTTTGACAGATAGGGAAAGGAAGAGCACAGTTATAAGCACGATGTCAAACCATGTTTGGTTCATAACTACAAGACGAATCGTGGAGGAGAAAAAATAAAGAAACAATAAAATAAAGTAGTGCATCACTGAACTCACCCACGGATAGAGTCTGCCGTGTTTATTCATGCAAACGTACATTCCACTTTGCACGCCTTTAATCCTGACTCGACCAAAGCCTGCGGTCGTTATCCTCAAACGGGCTGCAGAGAAGGAAAAGGAACACGGTTACGAAAAAGTCTTCGTACCACATTGAGCTATTTACTCGAACACTATAAGCAGGATTTGTTAGTTTTAACGTGGAGTTTTACTCCTCCGTGGTTTTAAGAACCAGCGACGGACCAATAATCATCAAAGCGTGGTGAGTTTTGCGGACACATCGGTCAGGTTATACAGATAAAAGCAATAACACAAAATGCAGTTTTGACGTATGCAGTGACAGATTTTGAACAAAAAGCTCATTATCATAATTGCAATTAACTGGTCAGGAAGTGAAAAATCATGGACGTGGTATAGAGAAGTTTTACGTTAACCAAGTTAGGGAGTCTGTAAATATATTCTTCCATAAACCGCCTTGCGATGAGCACTGATTTCCGAAAGCAATTACGAATACACTAAATGTCTATCATACTCCAATAGAATAGAGATAAGGTACAGTGTCAGTTGCAAATCTTGATATTATTATATTTTTTTTCAGCGAAGAGTAAGTTGATCAAACGTATCTGAGGGTAGTCGTTTGAAACAACACATAATTCTCTAGAGGGATGCAGAATCTTCTGTTTTGCTTGAGAAACCTGACAGAGATACACACTTCTATAAGTGACCTTCGTTGATTGAATATTTGATGGGAATACACGCAGTTATGTCTTCGTCGATTACACATGCTGACAGTCGAAGTTCATGAAATCCCGTGTGATACAGGTGGAGCACAGTTGGGCTCCTGACCATTTCCAAATCGACTGGCTGAAAGACAGGTGGACACGAAAAAAAAATTGCTGCAGCCACTGGGCACTCGGATTATCTCCAGCTGTAGCCAGGTTGTGGCTCAGGACGCATGCCCAAATATCTGACACACTTCGCAGGAAATACATGTACATGTACATGTAAGTCGAGTAGTTGCTCAACTCTATGGTAACATCGTCCATGCCCGGATATTTCATGAAGCAAATTGAAAAGTAGTTTTCAACAGAATACCTGATATACCCGTTGCTGCTGTTGTTGTGGTTTTTTTTTTTTTGCTTGTAATTTAAATGTAAGTTTAAGTTAACGAAATTCAGTCTGAAGCGAAGGGCTTACTCACCAGAATCTGACTTTAAGCCACGTGCTATGTTTACAGTATGCACTTGGAGGAAAGCATAGTTTCAATGCGTTACGTTCTTTTTAGACTCTGGAGGTGTAGGCCTATGGCCGCAAATTCACGTCTGTGACCCGGGGAAATATTACATGAACGATGCGTATGTATAAAGCGTATTGCGTAAGTGACAGTGTGACACGTAATTGAGAATAACTTCATCATTTCTTAGTTCCAATTAAAATCGAAACCGTTGCAGGTTTCGTGGGCAGAGGTAGGTTTCGAATCCAAAGGGCACATTATAGTTTACCTCTTCTCTCTTTAATTAGATTTTCTTCCCTTTAAATGACGTATATCTCAATGAAAATATTCCACTTTGTTTTGTTTCGTTACTACGTTCGTTTTTCTGAGGGTTTTTAAGTACAGTCCGAGAACCGTTCTGAACTACTGATACATTCAAGTTATGGTCTGAGACTATCCTTAGTTTTATAGAATTAAACGCACAATGGCTACCTGACTTCAAGGCCTAAAGAAGGTTGAGGTATCGACAGTCAGGTAACGGAGAACTCGCATCGAAAGGCCACCGGGGCCTCCGCGTATACACGTTACCACTGTACTTGCTTCTCTTGTTTCGTACTAGCTCGGCACATCATAAATGTTTGATATCACAGGTGCATTTCTTACGAAAGTCACTAGTTCCGTGAAATATACCTATAAAAAAAATAAAGAATTTTTGCGAAATTCAACTTCAATTTCAACAATTTTAAATTCAATTTCAACTTCTTCAATTTCGTTTTTTAATGTCTAGTTAGGCCTATATCTCATCAAATATATCTTATAAAAATTAACTTCAAATATCTATCTAATTGAAACTTTTTTCCAAAAATAGAAAATGGTGAGATATCTGACAGAGAAAATATCTCATAAGAACTAACTGCATGGAATATATATCGTATAAGCAAATTTGGGAAGAATATCTCATAAGAGGCTAGAAAAATATACTCCATTAAAATTAAACTTCGAAAAACATAGTTCATTTTTGGTAAGTGTAAAATTGTGGCACAACGGGCCTTGCGTACATTATGAGTATGATCGCCATTTTAATAGGGTACTGGACTATAGCAACACTCTTATGAAGTTATTTAATAAACTCTTTTAAGGTGGCATACTCATAACAACATTTAGTCTCCACGTCTAGAACTTCAACAATAATAAAAAGCAAATGGAACTCGAAAATATGCTGTGCAAAGAATCAAAAGGCATGATCCTTTGCAAGGAATGAATGTTATGCGTGTAGTCGTAAGAAAAATTCCACGCGGTAAGTCCCGGTCTTTCCGCCACGACACTGCCACACTGAATTTCTTAAAAATCAAATATTTGGACATTTGGCTGGCATAGCGTATAGAACGGGCCTGGCAGATGGAATATTCTATTCCACGAGGCAAGGCCGAGTGGAACGGGACATTCAATGTGTCACTGATTGAAAATATTCTTTCCACTGCACGAATGGGAAGCAATTCATTATGACACGTCTGAATAAATTTTTGCGACGATAAGTATGAAACCATTTTTACAACAGAAAGATGTCATGTTGTGACGTTCAAAATACGTTAAAATGGAAGAACTGTCGCTCAGGTGTATCTTACGAATTGGTCTCATCATTAGACAGCATATCTAGCATGCCTCTCTGCATTAGAAGTTCAAAGAACCAACTATTCCTTCAAGTCTCTCTGAAATGGTATGTTACAGTTGCAACATTTGAAGGTAGAGTGGGCCTGTATATTCGAGATGGAATCGTCTGAGAAGATACTTGGGTCACGACGCCCAGCTATCTGAGCTTAAATACCAATATTGAATGGGTCAACTGAAACACACATGTAAATTTCCCTGGGTGGGCCGATTTTATAGGTTTTCCCGGCCGAATTAGTATAAACAGCATTCAAATTTGTGAGCGTGCATTCACATTCCAGCGATTTCTAGAAGCCCGTTATTCCCGTGATTCATTTTTGAAACTTTGCGCATTCAATTTCGTTTGTAGACGTCGAATCGTGCACTTTCAAGGATTCAATTTACTAACAGCATCAATCCATTTCATGATGCACAACCGTCACTCAATTCTACTCTGGGTATGGGAGGCGGATTCGTACCCAAATTTTACTTTCGTTTTCGTCAATGAGCACCCATACTCGCAATGTAAGCTTTTAATTAAAAGTACACGTGGCATGAATATTGGAGACCTATATTATCCCCAGCCTTTTCATTTAACTTTATAAATATATACTTTTCTTCTGTTGAATGCCTTCCTTGGGTCAATATCGAGTTTTTATTCTTTCTTTTAAAGTACAAAACTTCGGATAACACAAAACCAGTCATGTTACCTTCCTTTTCATAAATCTTCATTATTTCAAGGTTGACTGCCAGTTCTAGGTAATCTTGACCATTTCCCTCAAATGCTTCAATCAAACGACCATGATCAACGTTGGGTGTTCTTGTGTCGTGATCACGAGCTGCTGCCATCTTATTTGTACGTTTGAGCTCATAGAATAAGAGGTTCTCCCTCCAAGGTGATACATTAGTTTACTAAGAGTGATTTCTTTGCCAGTGAAACACGTTTTCTTCATGGTGTAATTTGAATAAATTATTCCGACCTCAAACATTTCAAATTTATAAATTGTATTTCGATGAAAACATTGCACAGATGTCAGAAATGTTTGCCTATGCACGAAATCACACGCCTATTACGAGTACCATAGTGTGACCGTACGAATTTGACTGCTGTTCCTATGATTTACTAAATTGAACTTGGACTTAAACTTGTTCTTGTTTAACAAGAATTTGCGATCACATGGTCATGGAGTTAAATTGAATGACTTTTTGGCAGATTGGATGTTGATCTGGATCGTCAATTAATTTCGCGCTAAATTGAATCAATTAACGTTAGTTAATTAGAGCGCCAATACGAGCAATTCACAATAGTGCGCCACCAAGAGTTTGCAACGCGTTGGCCAATCATAATGAGCGAAATCTGTCGACCCAATGCGCGTTTGGAAAGGATTGGAAAGGGCCAACGCGTTGCAAACTCTGGAAGGGGCAATGTTGTGAATCGCCAGTATTGTTTTTGACATTGCACAATATTAATGTGTACCTGTCTTCTACAAAGTCCAAGGCTATTTTAAAGGAACAATGCAAGTAACTATTCTCAGAATCACTTTAAACTCTTCTTTAGTCTATGAAAACTGTTTGAATTCTTTTAAGGTTAAGTGAATTGTAAAGCGTACTTTGTAAACATTCAAAATTGACCAAGCTTTTCCATAGGTGAGGGCGTTAGTATGGTGTAAATCCAGGAAGATTGCGTAGTTTACATATTTAAATTTGAACCCCACGTTTGATCTTTGAAATTATTTCTGAGGAAACGTTACTGTTTGCCTTGTTGCCATATACTCATGCAGTACATTGCCAAAATTTCCGATAGCGACGCCTAAAACAGAATCTAGCAATTTTTGTACACAAATTAATGCAACACTGCCTCAGTGCCTCAGATTGCGTCACAGTTTTGCTAATGAATATGCAAATCCATTTTAGTATAAAAACAACCAAACCAACACAAAAAGGTCCAACAGTGAAAAACTGTTGCTGAAATGCCCTATTTGAAAGTTCACGGGGACTTGAACTGTCCGTCGTCAGAGTATACTGTCAGAAAAGTTGAGTACCCTCCGGTTCTTTTCCAAACTACTTATACAAAAGAGATAGTTCGTATGGTGCTATACCGCAAACCTATTTCTTAGCTTGCCCCTTCACCATGATAAACTTCAAACCTCAAAAATACCACAATGCATGATATTACAGAATTACTCGTCCACGTGCCATTTCTTCATCGTATCATTCAGGTGCTCCCATCCATCTGCGCTCATGGGGGAGTTCAAGCCCCCCACATTCTGACAGCTCCATTCAAGCAACCACCCGGGATATCAACCTCAATAACTCGCCCAACCCCTTGAACTGTGTGCCTTGTATTCCATCTCTTAACTTGCCAAAAAAGTCACAAATTCCAAGGGACCAACCCGTCTGGCTGGGTACGCACGTTTGTGATGGGAGTATGCATGGCACGACAGGGCAGCTGGGCCTTCCTAAAAATGGGTCAGAATGGGGACACTGTGGAACCGCGTGACGGTAATACATGTACAGAACACGTACATATGAACATGTACCGTACAACGATCCGACTGCGCGCTCAGCGGCGTATGGTGACAGCATGTCCTCTGTCTGCGGGTTTCAGACTACTTTGTCATTGGTGGGCCTATAATTGCTGATGCAGAATCGATGGATTGTTTTCCACCAACAATACAAGAGAGTGTCCGTCGGAGAGAAAAAAGCGTCTTCCATGTTTTTTCAAGCAAATCCACTGCTGAACTAAAACAAAAGAGGCCTAATCTTTCCCGTGAAGAATCATCCCCCCTCCGTGAGAATGGCTTCAAAGTACTTCCGACCAATGAATGTCAAGAAACTACTGTCGAGCGTTGCTAAAAGTGACATTTATGAACGGGTCGCACAATGCCCTTTTCCACGTAGGTGAACACGTTCTAAATATGCGTAGACGGATAATTTTATTTTAACAATCCTCATCTTGATTTTTATTATTTTCTTAAAATCAATATCTTCGCAAAACAGCTGGCCTTTCCACCAACCCCTTTGAATTTTAAACCTTCTGTCTACATCAACCTGTTTCAAGTAGTGGGATCAATAACAACCCACTCTGTGAGGCCCAAGCCCTCCCCAGTTCCAAAACGCAACTCGTAAGTACCTCAACTGACGTCAAATCTGTAGCAGTATACCGGCGGGACAGGGGATCAAGAGGACAATACCTGAGCTCTCAGGACACGAAGTTGATGGAGATTGAACCGTGATTGTAAAGATTAAAGGTACGGCGCATAGGCTGTTTTGCAAACAGAGAGAATGAAGTCATTTGGATAACAACACTCAAACCTGTCTTCATGGGAGGTGTCGTTTGATTGTCACGGATTTCTCCTCTACAATGTTACGGTATATCATTCAAAATGACAAAAAATAGTATGACGTCAATAAATTCATCCAAAACACACCGTGTACTTGACAGATTAAATCACCACAGTACAGATTTCATTTTAACCTTATCCAAATTCTATGTATCAAATTATAACTTATACAAATGTGGCAATTCTCAAGCAAGGTCCTTGTGTAAAACATGCGTATTCCAGAAAAAGAAGACGTGTCTTTCATTTGACTTAAGTTCTGACCCCCCCCCCGGCTCGTAGGTGCGGAAACTAAAGTAGAGAGCTTCACTCCCCAGGGGCCCCACTTGAAATTAATGAAGGGTCTCCAACGGCTGTCGACCCCATGGGCTAAAAGGCCATGTCAGAGTTCGCACATCAATTAGGCAAACTCGCCCTCCAAACGTCTGTCGGGTGAACTCGGCCTGGTTATTAATAGCATGAACCTCTACACACGTTCGAAACCGACAGACACTTTTCTTAGTGTCGCATTGGTATGCCTCTTTTCACGCTTAACCTGCGTAAGTAAAAGGTGATGCAATTTTGCTCCTAAATGAAACTGGGTATTTTTCTTGTCCTGGTAGAGGGGAGGTTGTGTATTACCCTCTCGCGTGCATGCGGCACGGAGGTTGGTAACCACGCGGACTCACTGGCTTGCCCAAGGAGGTTAGCGAACCGAGAGAGTAGACAACAATCAACGGTGTTGGTAGGAAAATAGCTACAGGGGTTATTTCACCAGGCACTCAACCGGCCCTCAATTACAAGACACTTCAAAGGTTTTCTTATTCTAGCAACAAGTTTTATTTATGACAAATAAGTCCTGTTTCAACTGATAAATCTTCAATACCACGCATTATGGTATGTTTGCACTGTAAACTTACTCCCAGGCGCTAAACACGTGCTGTTCGATTATTTGTTCACATTGCTGCCAACTTCATGTTAGTTAAAACAAAACTTTTCATACTTATTCAAATGAGAAACTTGCATTACATAACGCTGTTTTATCCACGTGGGTAAATGACCTGTAATAAAAGCACAATGGGTTTTGACTGGTTTCGCAGCTTGAGCAGTAATCGGGGAGGAAGTGTGCAAATGACCCTAGCGTCTCTCGTGCTGGCAGCCTAGCGACGGGGTGGCTGGAGTGCGCAGTGCATGCAGTGCGGACAAGCCACCCCTGTCGCTTACTCATTGCTGTCCCACGTTCATGTTGTAAAATTAGGTGCGGGCTGAGAAAGGAAGTTTCTGTCATGTCCGTCATCTAAAGTGAATGTTTCTCTGTACGCACGAAGCATATCCTTGCTCGATCCTATGAGATTCAAGGGCATCGTGCAAAGACTTACAAGAGCGATGAAACCTCTCCGCATCTTGTAACAGTGCAGAAACATTGCTACATTGAAACATTGATACATGTATCCATACTAAAAAGCAATTACGTAGAGGATAAAAGAAGAAGTAAAAAGGTAATGTTTGATACTCACTGTATTTGTCAAATCTATCGAGGGTTCCATTGATAGTTTCGTTGTCATAAATTGCCAGCAAATTTCCATTTTTGCAGTGCAATTGTTTGATGTCGTAAGAGTAAATTCCATGTTCTCTGGATTTCCAGCTGCTCATTCGTCGCATCCTTGTGGATATCCTGTTGTCCTCTTCAGAAGTTTGAACAGTGCTGAGGACGACGCCATCGTTGCTATTTCCCGTAAGATGCATCGTCTCCGATAGGTTTTTACTCGTCACTACTGTTTTGACGTCCCAAGACATTTCACTGCTAGAAGAAACAGTACTTTGTGTCGGAACGTTGAAAGTTGGTGTGGGCATGCTGGACGATAATGTTAAATACACAAGGAGCACCGCTGTCCCAATGCGCACTGCTCCCTTGCTTGCTCTCTCAATCCAACTTTCCATTGCGTTGTTCATCTCTCAGGAACAGCAAAGCGCTTCTAAAAGAGCGCCTCGCGAAATCTCTTGGGCCCGCAGGCGACACACGCTACGAAATAAACTGAAGACACACTCCGCGCACAAGTTGATGGTGTATCGATGCGTCACATAGCAAAAAGTTTCCCGGCAGTTGTGAAGTGAACCGGTCCAGCTGCGACAGTATAATCCACGTCACCAGGAACAGTGATGTAGCAATACCATAGACCACAGCAAAGAAATAATAGAACAACCCCTATTATTGGATGCGCATACTGTCATCACACACTTGACAAGGTTCTCGCAGTCCAAGCAAAGGATGCAGATAAACGCCTTGAGAGATTAGGCCTCTATATATGCACTTCGAACTCCGACATGTAAATAAGATGAGGTCATTATTACCGTACCCCTAGTAGACTCGCCCTCCAGTCACGTGTCTGAGCTGAGTATCGCTCCTCACCACAGCTTCACGTTTGTCGCCAATCAGACGGTGAGTGCACGCAACCGGATCCGAAACAGTCAGGTGCGTCAGTCGGTCACCGTCGTAGACGAGTGGAGTTCCGCCAAAAGCGTGGCGGTTTGCCGCGGAATTGTGTCTGTTTAAAGATCGTATCAAAAAAACAATAGGAAACTGTTACCGCACAGCTTGGTACGTAATATTGACCATTAATGCAAGGTCCACTGCTATGTACATGTGTATGTTTACATTAAATTACCTATCACCGCTTGGCGGAAGTTTTGACGTAGGGGCAGATTTGTCAATACCGGTTGCTTTCTGTATTTCCGCCAACGAATAATTTCCTTAAGATTGTTTATTCGTAGGGTGCGAATATTTTGGTAAAAGTTATTGCATTTCCCTATTATCTCCAGGATAACAATGTATGTGGCTGGCTGACACTAAAGAGCTCAATCAGCATATCAAATTGCTCAAATAATTTCACACCACTACTTGCAGCCAAGGAAGACTGATTAGTTGCTCATTGTTCAACTCGCTAACTCCCACACATTGGTTGATTATGAAATACTCTCGATATCTCACTGTGTATACAACACAAAGTACAAGATTAATGTGGCCAAAGGCGTTTTCCCGATTAAATCAATTCCGTACATGCTCAGCAACTCCGACTTCTAAGATTTTAAAAAGAAAGATATCCAGTGAATTTACCGCCAGTCAAACACACATCTTGGGAAATACTTAATAACAAATCCTTCAAAATATGCACATTTTTTCTTCTCTAAAAAAAATCATACTGAAATATTGTATCACAGTTTGACCTTGCGAATGAGTCTTGGTGACACATCCTATAATGTTAAGATATAGACAGTGGTGTCTTTTAATGATTTATGTCATTATGTTTAAAGGAAACTTCAAGAAAATTTGTTGAAAATAATTTTATTTGAATTCATTTTTGCCCTTCTTTAACTATACGTATTTATCATGCTTATGCTATTTGTAACTGTTTCCATCTCTCTGGAACAATTAACACCAAGCGAATTCTGTAGACTTTTAGAACGAATAGGCTTGAGAAGGAGAGAGGGGGAGGGTTTAAGGGCCATAGAACTCCCTCCTCGTCTTCTTTCCCCTCCTCATTTGATGATGACTCCCCTGGTCGACTTCAGCAGGCTCCAGACCCGCCACCGTGTTTATTGTGGTCGGTCCTTTTAACGATGGAAAAACATTCAGTCGGTTTGTTTATTTTGTATATTCGCCCCCCGGGAGACTGAAATTGCGAGCAAGGTCAGGACGATATGCAGGCCAAGCCCTTTCCAACATCTGCCTTCAGTGCGGGTTAACATGCAGAAGAGTACACCAAAGCCTTAATCAGCTCAATGGGTGGAAAGTCAAAAATGGCAGTAAGTCTTGTAACCTGATCAAAATGCATTAATAAACAATATTTACATATTCACGATAAATATATCCTGTTTGTTTTTATTGATCAATCTATCGATGATGATGATGATGATGATGATGATGATGATGTTTTGGGGGAGGGAGGGAGATGACATAATCAGCGTAGTTAAAATACATGGTATTAAAAGGTACGTACCACTGCCAACACGACAGCGAAACTGTAGCAAGCCCAAAGCACACAGTCATTTAATCAAGACAAAAAAGGGGCCGTCCGTAAATGATGTTCGCAAAAAATGCCAACCTGTTTAAACCCCACTCCCCCTACGCACAACATATGTAGCTATTCGCCCCACCAGAGTGGATTATACTTGTAAAATCTAGTTGTTGGTGGTGGTGAATGGCACTGTACGATTTTCAGTGTGTTAAAGTTTGTCCTGATGGATCAGATGTGAGAAAGTGCCAGTACATTAAACATCATGATATCTTATTAAAAGCAAAAAGGCGCCCTAACACGTGCTCGCATTGTCTAGGCGCTACACGCAAGGTGTAGCAATGGCAACACCCTTCCAATGCGTATGGACTTTGCAGACAAGACCGTCAGACAAAAGAAATGAAAGAAACTGACGCAAGCCGAAACAAAAGAAACACAGCTGTTCTACACATAAATGCTCCTCCCTACGGAAGAGAAAAGTAAGAAACCCTACACTGCTTTTGATATGTGGACATAGTGGCAACTTAACAACAAACACAGATTAATGTACCCTAATATCACACGAGCTGTTAATGTGCAATATAGGCATGAATTAAGGACAAAACAAGGCATAATGAAGCAAATGTAGCAGACCAGAAATGACAAGAAAAATAAGAAAGTTTACATAATTATTTTAAATACGGTAACAACAATGAAAGAATTCCACACTTTATCAGTAAGACAAAAACATGCTTGCTTTGACCTGGTAGGACCAGTAAAAATATATTTTGCAAACCCAATTGAATAAAGAGAGAGAAATACAAAAAAGAAGAAGAAAGAAGGGGGGAGAGAGAAAAGGAAGAAAAAGAGCATATGCAGCAAGGTATGAGACAGAGAGAACCCCCCTGCTTTGTGTTGGTCATTGTCTCGCAGGAATCTGGGGAATTCCTTTCAGACATTTTGGGGGATGTGTTAAGTAGCAATAGTCTGGAATGTGTATAGGGATTGGACATGTTGGAGGGGGTACCCCTCGGACTCATTTCTTGCTGGGTTTTAAAAAGAGGCATGTCGTCTGCTCACTGTAGTTACCTAGACTTACACCCGCACTGTGAAAACACACGGAAAGTCAGTGAACCGACTAACCCATACTGCGCAGACGCATTACAATTTTCTGAAATGGCGACGTACGTGTGCTCGAGTCTTTGGAGAAAGCTGAGGACAAATTTACATTTTTTGAGGCAGTTCAGCAGTCGCCAATCAAGCGTGGCTACCTCCTCAAGCAGAGTTAAGGCCCTAGCAATTGGAGCTTGCACTTTTTGTGCTACTGGAGGATTTTTTTGGATGAAATGTCGTCCGCAAATAAGACGAGGGGGAGTGTTTCCGTTAAGAACAGTGAACGCAATTGAGGTGCAACGTGCGGTAAGTAGGCAGGGTTGGTAGGATGGTCTGGGTTACTCTAGTAAAGTAGTAAAGGCCAAGGCCTACACATATTATACTGCAGCACTTCATTTTCCCGACCAAATTAAAGATTGCTCGCTTACCATCCTGAATTATCCTGGCCTTGCTGTTTTTTCTTTACTCTTACTTTTTAGGGTTTGTAAGATTTTGTTTGTGGTTCAGTTTATTTTCCTCCGTGATGGTTCAGAAAATCTGTATCCTCCAGAGACCGGCTTTCGAGGGAATCAGGCTTTTTCTTTAATTTGAAAAATACAAAGAAATGCAAGATATCAACTCATGCCCTAATCAACTTCCGTAAGTCACAGCTTCTTTTGTAGCCCAATGGAGTGATCTCCGATGCTCTTACGAATGCTCCAACCGTTGCTGACAGTGACCTATTTTGGAGGATTGTACAGGGGTATGGTGCCCAAGTGAAGCCATGCATGAAATAAATGTTTGTAGCCATGCGGCACGTCTTGTGTGACTTAATCCTTTATCGGAAGTCGCCTTTTCCAAAATCAACCTCCTTTTTTTACCTTAAAAATATTGTAATGATTTTAAATTTTGAATTAGAAATAAAGATAAAACTGTTGCAGGTGTTTCTTTGCTTTCAAGTAAAGTTTCCCTGTGTTTTACGTTCTTTCAAATTGTCCCATGTTAAATTTTTCATTTAACATGAAAATAATAAATTGGTGAATGTTTTAAATTGAACACACTTTCATTTTTTTCTAAAACTGAAACAACATGTTCTAGTGCTTACTATGGAGATTATTTCATTAACAATAATTTACTTGGCAAAGTAACAAACACGCTTGAACTCTGCATTCAACAAACTGAAAAAATGGTTTATAAATCTCCTGACAAAAGAAGGAAACTGCACTGATAAAATTTACTCCTGTGTGGGTTGGAAGCATGGGAGACTGTGACAGTGTGTGACAATACAATGAATCCCTTGCCAGGAAGGGGAGTGATACTGCAGTATAATAGTACTTCATGTGTGTCCATTGCAAGCAGTTTTCAAACATACACTGGCTCCATGATGCTAAATTAATGGAGTTTGCAAGTTCAATGGGTTGAAATCAGTGGAAAACACAGCACTTGTACATGTATCTGTCATATCTGAGTGGCTGTCATCATCATTGGTGGTGGTGGTGCTCTGAAGCGATGTTGTGTTCTGGTGCAAGAGCATGACTTGGATCAGGTTGAGATGGAGAAATTGCACACCAAAATGCTTTTGTAAGCATTGATGGTGAGTAGTACCGGTAGGCACTTGCCGTAGACTGCAGCACTAAGAAAGTAACGTGTACATGTATTTTGCGGTTGGATGTCACATTGTTGCTTGTAATATCTAATGAACACTTATTATAATCTACCAGTATTTTTTGTCAAAATAGCAATCCATATTAGTGTATTTTTTATTTTGTAGGCCTTAATTGTAAAAACCCCACACAGTCGGTCACTTTTACTTTAATATCTGTTGAAATAATGAAATGAAAGAAAAACCTACATTGAATCACCTTTCTGTATTAATTTAGATGTTTAATATGCATGCAGGAATTGATAATTTTCATGGAAATAATACGCTTTTGCAACAAGTCAACTAATCCCTCCAAATGTAAGGGCAAAGCAATTTGCCAGGCAGTGAGAAAAGTATATAAGGAACATGTCTTTTCTAAGTTGTCCATACTTTTCCCCCACATGCTCAGTTGTCAGTGGAGTCACGTGACTTCAGTCATACACAAGCAGCGACTTTGAAACATTGTAATCTGAAGCTTTAAACAATACTGTAATGAATATTAATTTCCCCCGCAATGTACAATGTTTTTTTTTTATCTTGTAAACTAGGCCTAAATGAATAAACTGTTGACATTTACGAGTGCAGCTTACCGCTGAAGCTTTAACTTTCCACGTTTTTCGGTCAGCGGGGAGAAGAGAAGATCTTCAGTATGTTTGAAGGTACTTTACATCACTCAAAGTTGTTTACATGGGGTGGCATAATGCAGAAAGTGAGGACATGAAAATAGGGCCCCTTGAAATCAGGACCTCCCACGAAATGCACACCGTATGCAAGTGAAGGTGGAGTCTCGATCAATTATCGTGGTACCGAGAAATAGTTTCTACAGTGACCTTTAAAGCAGTTTGTTTATGAATAAATAACGAGAATAATTCTGTTTTCAGAGGAAATAATAAAGCCTCATTTTGTAATAAGTGTCCCATTTTACCTATAATTGACTCCCTTTTCCAAATCTTCTTAAAAATGCCCTTTGCTGAGAGAACGAGATGAGAATAATTGCTCTGCATCACCTAATACTTATTAATCCGACAAGGAATGACTTCATTTTATTCACCAGAACATTTTTTACCCCAATCTTAAATGCTGCAACAACTTTGATATCTTATTACTTAAATTAGTGTTTGCTGAAGGAATACATATACTAATGGTGCAGTATCGTAAATTCCTTTTCTTAGTGGACTCATTCATTTGTCGATATCTGAAACAATTGTTAAAAATGTTTGCTTTCAGAGTTCTAATTCCCCTAAACCTTAAAATTACAAATATTGCATGGATAAGGGAAGAGTGTATCAAAATTTTTAAAAAGCTGTATTTACAATAGCAAAAGTATATCTAATGTTAGAGATTTTTCTCTCTTTATTTCCTGGTCACTGCAAGAAGTTGTAGTTGACTGCAAACGAAACATCACAAATATTGCCAGGACATTACTGGCCTCACTTGTCCGGCTAAGCTGTAGGCAGGAATTGTTTACTATTGTTCGTCTGACCGGACGGTGATGATCACAGAGCACTGAGAAGTGCTAGAGTTGTAACTGCTCCTGTATCCTTCCTCCATGGGGTTTCCATGCTAGGTTTGACTTTTTAAAGGACTTTTATTGTTTTCTGATGGCTAACAACCACTGAAGGCCTTGGGAAAAATGAATGATGTCCGTATACTTGTATGGAACTCTTTTTGAATTCAGCAAATACAGTTTCGTAAATGTTTTATTGTCTCCTCAAATGCATGTTTTGGGGTGATTTCTTGAATTGGCAAATTGTTCAAAAACTTTGCCTATTTGAGCATTTCAAAAACAAGTAAACAGAAACGCTCCCTTGGCAAACTCATAATGTATGTCGGAATTAAGAGCATGCTTTCTTCTGGACGGCAATTTAACCGTCTTCCACAATCTGCTTCAAGTTTGATAGATTGACAGAAAAACTATACAGCATCGTAATAGGGCTTCATTTTTACTTTAAATCAGTCACGGTACTCCTTGGTTATAGACTACTCTCATTTGGCCTCCAACTTACCGGTACATGGGTGGCCAAAGTTTGCAGGAATATCACCTTTTGCTTTGTTTTGAATTTTACCTCTAATTCATTTAAAATGGACATTTGTCCCAATTTAGGAAGGGTTGCATTTTCATTTAGTGTTCATGAGTGCATGTGTTATTATCTGGTGGTCTGATAGCTACGGGCATGTTGGACTTTTAATACTTTGTATTCTTTTACTTTTGCACCGTCAACCAACCATACATGTAGTTTTAGCAGCCACTATTAGTTTGTCAGATTATTTTTGGTTTTGCTTAAGTATTACAAACGAACTGTGTCAATGGGGGGGGGTCCTAGAAGGTTCAAACCATTCAAACCACCGAAATGTTTGAAGTTGTGAAGTTGATGTGCAAACACGCCAGAACAAATTACTAACATTTTATTTTTGTAAAAGTGGGTTACAGGTATAAATTTCAGAGGGGTTGTTTCACTGAACTATTTGTCAGTGACTACTTGTCACTGGCTGTTGACCATATTGACAAAATGTCCAGTCATTCTTGGCTTTAAATAACATGTTCTCCTGTGGAAGTGGCTGCGGTAGATGCATGCTACATATACATTCAGCCACAGCCAATTTATTCTGACAAGGCTAAGAAGCATGGGGCAATTTTGCCTGCTATTCAATACTCATAAGATATTGTAGGTACAAGACAAAATCGTCCAGCACTCAACTTATGGTCACTTTAAATCAAACATGATACAGCCAAAAGAAGCTGTGGTTGCTGCTGTGGGCAGTGTGAATGGAATTGTTAGTATTTCATCCATTACCACACGTACAGTACATCAGATGATTATAAAGCACAGGATTTCATTGTTGACATACTGAAAGGCCGGTAGGCCCTTACAACTGTTTAATCTGTGAGGCATGTACATGTACATGAGTACATGTACACACATGTACACATTCATGTACGTGTGTGTATGGACCCATACATGCCAGTACATACATTACTTGTACATACATTGTTTCCGCATTTTATGAAAATGGTAACTATGGGCCCTTGTATTTCTCATACGGTGAATAAAACATACGGTGTACCTTGTTCACAAAAAAAAAATGCCATTCTTACTTGTAGGTTGTCCTTTTCAGAAGATTTATTATCGTAGTAGTACTAAATCCTTTATTTGGAGGGCAAAAGCTTCAAAAAGTGAGTCTGTCCAAGGGGGGAGATACATGTACCAAAGAAAACAATTAACTAAGGATTAGGTGGATTTAGTCAAATGTTACAGAGAAAAGTTTCTATCCCATTCGATCTATTGGTGAACACAATTTGTTAACGAAATCTTGATCCAGAGCTGACATGTTGACAAGGATTAGGAAAAAGACAGGAAGTTTTCCTTCCAAACAAGCTTCTGCCATGTTTGTCAGATTTGCATGGGTGGTCTTTTCTGTACCTTGGTTAACTAATTCTGGAAACAAATCTCTACATCTTTGCAATTGCTTCCAATTTTGTGCATATCCCATCCCCATTCTTTGATACACTTGCCTTTACATGGTTACTCCCACAAAGGCAGCTAAGCAATTCCAGTACAATGCTGGGTAATTGATCATTGTGCTGTAGAAGTCTTCCCCAGCAGGGAAAAGAATCATTGGTCAGTAGTTACTGTGTGCATGGCAAAATCTTAAGAGGCATAGATTTGATTAGAACACTTTTGTCATCCTAACCATTGCTTCATTTTCTAACTCATGTACAGCGTGTAGCTCCATGAAGAAAGAAAGAAAAAAATGAGATATTCTATATCTGTTTGCAACAGAACAGAGCTTTTCTGCATTCCTAAGATTTGCTAAAAATGCATTAGCCAGGCATGTACATTACATGTACTACAACCATATAGAGTAAAAACATATACAAAGTCAATGAGATTTGCAAACAAATATTAAAAACCCACAAAATTTCCCAGGATAACGTCATTGTGACATCGCTAAAGGGGACACATGCTTTATGACTCTCAACTTGACATACACAAGTAGATTTGACATTATTTAAAGAATATAAGTGGAAAAGAATTTTCATTTTTAACAGTTGAATAAAAACTCATCATAACATCACTCCACGTATGGTTTAGGTTCATCCTACCTCATGAATTTGATGTTGATCAGAGCTATTCCGATATCATGGTACATGTATATCCAGATAACAAAGTTTCATTCCAATCCCCCTAATATTCAAAAGATATTTTGGCTTAAAATTCACACATAAATAATGACATCACATGACGCCATGTTTGCTAACAGAATGTGACTTTTTTTTTTTTTAATATTAAAAAATAATTGAGATGCAAAAACATATGGGACCAAAAACGTTACTGAGACAGAGAGATGTCCCCACAACTCACCCCTAGTAATATGCCCCCCGAAATTAAATTGTCCTCATCATACGGTAAAGGCCTACCCACCCATCCCCCCAACAAATATACAGTACACCAATGGCCACACTGCGATTCAGGTAACACTTATTACCCACCATACCTTACAATTTCTCTCTGATAACTGACCCCTTTACTCAGTAGAAAATATACAGAATTACCTTCAGTCACAAAATTCAGAATAGGGGTAGGAACTCCAATCCTTTGGTTTATTTTATAATATAATATTTTATTATATTTTAAACCTTGACCAATTATCATAGAGTCAGATTTCATCTGTGTTTGTAATTAGTGAAGTACAATGTCCTCTTTGTTTAACTAAAAGTTCCAATAGATGTTGTCTGTCGGATTAGAGTAAAAACCAGACAGTCCTTCGTGCGGATGTAAGTGTCCAGTAAATGAAGATAGGAATTTTTAAAGAATTTTAAAAACAGAAAAAATGATAATTATCCCGCCCCAGCATAATTAACATTGATAAATGCCACCAGGATGAAGTGGTCAAGATTGTCACACCCTTTTGTGCAGCATCTTCCAAGTCGCCCTTGCAGGGTAGAAATCCAATCCAGAGGAGAGCCCATCAGATACAACCTGCTACCACTGGCTGCTAATGTGTATCTGCTGAAAAAAAAATGTTGTCAGTAGGGTATACAGACTACAGTATTTTTCAGTAAAGATGAATTACTGGTCAATTTTTTAGTTGCTTTGAATGCTTTAAGGAGCTCATTCATTGCTGAAAGAAGGTTTTGCAGGAGTTGTAGTTATTTTGATTTTTTTCTGAAACACTGCAAAAATATCTACATTTACATGTATGTGAATTTGGCTCAACTCATTCATATTCATGTACATGTAAATGTGGTAATGCTGGGAAAAAATGAAGGATACAGCAATGCAACTCTGTATATCATGTTAAGTACAAGCTGTCAATCTGAACACTTCATTTTTGCACAGTCTGTTGATCTTATGGTATAACATGCCTGTAATTCTGTCTGTCATTGGATGATTTCCTTCTGCTTGTTGGCTGTCAAAGATTGATTTGAAAAAAAGTTAAGATAGAGATTTCATATGGGATCAGCTGAATAAGCGATCATACTGATTGACTGATCATGCCCAACATAAGTACACTGTGTATGACCAGTTTAGAGTGATAAATATTATTCCATACACCAACATTTCTGAATGGGGAAACACTGGGGACCACATGCACAGTAAAGAGTTTCCGCGCAATAACACGGCTGTGTCTGTTCATATGTGTTCATATAATATGCATATGACTCATATGACATCTTGCAGAAAAACATACTGTGAGTGCTGGTATTAGCAACAGGACGATTATGCATGCAAAAACATAAATGTACTTTTTGTAATGTACGTACATGACGTGCCTGGCATATCATCAGTTGATTGTGTACAAAATCCATCCATCTGGGCTGCCACTGCCAGTCCTTCCAATTCACGGTTGTGGAAGACTGCTTTTCAGTTGCTGGCTTGGCCTGGTACATGACCACCCTAAGTAGGTTTCACAATGAAATACCTGGGCAATCTTGTGGGGGGAATGAAAAATGTAACCCTAACATTGCCTGGTGTAATGGTCTCATTAATCCGCCATGCTCGGATCTCCAGACGAATGCACTGGATAAATGAGCATATTGCTGCAACACGTATGGTGTGCTGACTTTTCCAGTTACACGTGTACGCCACACATTTGTTAGCGATTGAGTAACCTACAGTGTACTGATTTTCTGCCAATTCCATGATCCCAGGAGGAAATGACCCACTTCATAGATGCTGTATTATTGTCAGCTTTTCTTCTTACATTCATCAAATCTGACACTAGATGCCATGACTAACGAAAAACAACTACAATGCACGAGCGTGCTCACGGACACCTGCATATGTGCATGCCGTGATCATGTACACATACAAGAACGACAATCTAATGTACCAGTAGGAACTCAGCACACGGAAAAGGGGAGAATCAAAACAGGATTTACTGCATATACATGTGGGATCGGGTCACAGTTTGGGTCACTCAGTGGTGTTCATTTTATCTGGAGATCTGAGCATGGTGGATGAATGAGACTGTTGCACTGCGTAAGTTGTAGTGGTCACACTGCACTTCTTGGTGTTGATAATTTTCCAGGCAACTGCTTCAAAAATGACACTTAAACAGGCTATTTCAGGTGGTTTTGTGACAGTTCCTGAGGTACTTTCAGTTGTACCTTTATGAGTGCTTCCCAGTTTTCTTCAACTCTTGGCTGTTTGAGTTTGAACAGCACAGCCAGTGCAGCCTTGGGCATGCTGTGGATGTTTGCCTAGTTGGTATCTCATCATAATATGTTTATTTTTACATGTACATGTACTTAATGGAAGGCACCAGTGCATCATGTCCAAGTGACTCTTCTTTTTTTTTATTGTATGACAGGTGTACCATGCTAAATTCTTAGCACGCTTTCTTACGTAACGTATTCATAGTCTCCTCATATAAGATGCCAACTTGTCTACTCATATTCATGCGCGGTTGAGCAACCTCACCTCGCTTTGTCTGCTTCATACGTCACTGTGTCAAGCATGAATCCGTGCAATTCTGACAATCCCAACCTCGAGATTCTGCAGGCCATTAGATCGCTGTCTATCTCTATCAGCTGCAAAGTTAAATCGGCTGTCAAGCAGCAGCGGACCACCAGTGACAATCCTGACTTTAATTTTAAGAGCAAAGGCAACAAAGATCAGTACTATTACTGTGAAAACTTGACGGCCTGATTGACTGCGCCCTGACTTCCCTGGACCGAGGAGATATCAATACAGCGTGATAGACCCTAAATCAAGTCGGACTTTAAGCAGTGTCAGAAGCTGATTAAGCTGGCTGAACGTTCTTCCTAAGGGTGGGCTACAGTAAAAGAATACGTCACAGATGATTTGGCAGACGGATCGGAAGATGGGAAATGTCTTAGGAAAGCAGAGAAAGTGGCCACAACCAAGAAAGCAGAAGCTGCCAAGAAATGCAAGGCAAAGGCTTGTTCTTCTACATGTCCAGCTTTCATCACTGCTGGGCCTTGTAGTTCCTTTTGCCCCTACACCTTCCGTCAAAAATTCTGCACCTGCTTCCAGTGTGGTATCGTCGGTCATGTCAGATCCAACTGCCCTTCCCTGCAATCTCTTCAACAACTCCATCGCAGAGCACAACCTACAGTCACCAACTCCATCACTGCATAAGGACTGGGAGGCATCTGAACTAAAACCACTCCTTGCTATCCCACCCGATATGAAGGGTAAGCTTAAACTGTGCCTACCATTTTGGCAAGATAGACTCAATTGTTGTTGGATACAAAATTCCGTTTTAAAGCACTCCTCTTCCAGTCAATATGTCAAATAATAAGTCCAATTGGGAGCATAGAGAGTTTGTCGGATGACCATCAAAGGGCCACCGTACTGTTGTAATTCCCTAACAATTAATTGCTCAGGGCAAAAAGTTATGCTTGGTACTGGATCCTAGACACCCAAATAAGTACAATTGGTAAGGAAATTTAAAGTACCGGTACGATAATCACATTGCCCCTTTGCCAGACTTTAACCAGTTCTGTGCCCCATTTGACTTAGTTTGGCTACCATCACCTTGACATATTCCCGATGCATCAAAAATATCTCGATTTTTCGTGGTCCACAGCGATTTGGTCACAAGATACCATACTTTACCATTCTTCCTTTCAGTCTCGGCAGTGCCTGTCACATCATGGCTGCAAAACGCTATAGTTGCATTCATGTGTACATAGATGATGGTGTCGTCATATCTCCGGACCATGAAGCCATGAATGTTGCTTTTCTATGTGATCTGATATCCATTAGCGGCTTCATTCCAGCAAAACAAAGTGCATATCGTCTCCCACCAAATCAATACAGTACATGGGGTTCATAATTGACTCTGACACATTTTGCTTTCAGGTTCCCCCAAGCAAAAAGTGACAAAATCCTTGCATACATGTATATTTCAGCTCTCGTACAGTCACATGAATCCAAAAGATCTGTTCAAGTACAAGATTTGACTCATCCTACTTGTGGCTTGGCCCAATTGCCAGATTCATGACCCGGTCTACTTACAGAGCGATCGAATCACGTGTTTCTTCACTCAATTCTTATTCCCCGATGCCACTTCTGAACTAAACATCAGCTCAATTAATTACAGTCCCTTTAATAGGTTTTCCATACCAGCTAGATTAGTCCCTTTCTTCACCGTCAATTCCAGACGCTAGTGATATAGGCTAGTTGAAGGTCACGCTCATCTTAAAGAACAAGGCAATTGGACCCTAACAGAACAAAGGAAAAGTTCCATGTGGCATGAATTAGCCGCAGTAAGCAACATACTTACTCAGCTGCAAGTCACAGGCATAGGAATATGAAATGGTATACGGACAATTCGAACGTTCCATCATCATTATACACGACAGCACTAAACCTGATTTACATCAGTTACATGTGTAGCGGTTCATATATTCAAAATGGCAAAGGAATTCAATTGTGTTTTGTTCCCAGAATGGCTACTTAGACACGAAAGTATAATAGTGGATACAATCAGCAGATTTTATGATTTAAATGATTGGTCCATCAATCATTGTTTCAGTTTCCAAATAACCGTTGGGGTTCCCACAGGTTTGCTTCGCCTCATAATGCCAAACTGCTTCCTTTTGGCCATATATTTGCCTAGATGGCATTCATCTGCGTGCAAGATAATAGATTGGAGGTGGATGGAGAGTTCTTTTTCTCAGCCTTCTTCAGGTGAAAATACAGTGTTTTGCCAGACACAACATTTTGCTTGTTTAGCAACCCGCTTCAACCCTTGGCTGGTCCCACGTACTTCCCGTCTAGGTTTTTGTACCTCCTTGAAAGGCATTTGCCTTAAGGGCTCCTTTTGCCCACTGTAAAATTGCATAATATTTCCATAAATCCAAATTTTTATGGATTTACACTTCTCTTAAATATATTGGATGGTATCCCGCCCTCCCATCCCCAAAATCGCAGTGTATTCGGAGCAAGGGTGCATGACCTTCGTCCGACATCCGGGTCGTGCCCACGGTTCCTCCCATGTCGGGGGTTTGACGTGGCCACTGTTGGTGTCGGGTGCCGAACCACCGCTGCCACGCACTTGCAGTCATGCAGTCCTAGAACACGAGCTTGTAGACATAATTTCTGTTCATTCCAGCTGTTTGTCTGTGGTTTTGTTTTTTATCCCAGAGATATGTGAGAGAATTGCCCTATCAGTTGTTGATCCGGAACTCAAACTTCTCACCAAACATCAGCTGCCTTCTCACATCTTGTCAGCCGAAGCCCCATCAACATCAAAGCCTACACTTCTACATGGAAACGTTAGGAAACCTGGGCTTCATCCAAGACCCGTATCTCCACCTTTCTAGTCCAGCCCGTCCACCTCTGCCTATACTTCCCATCACTTTTACCATAAAATCACAAGAGCTGCGCAAATACCACAGCAGCCTTGATGAAATGGGTGCACAGCCTGGCCGGTTTATGATTACCCACCGATGACCCCTTCGTTAAATTGGCTCTCCAAGGCTACAAACGAACACTAGCTTCAACTCCTAATCAAAAAGAAACGGTTTCTCCCAATGTCATGGCTCGGCTCATTCAGGCATATGGACATGCATCAGCCACTCTGTCTGACTTAAGGGTTATTTTTATTTGTTCCATAAGCTATGTTATTCACCTAACAAAGTCCAAAAGGGATTAGTTCCGCCAAGGGGCAGATGTAGTTAGGTAGAACTTATACTTCAACTTGTCCTGTAAAAATAGCAGAGAGATATTTTTCTGCCTTGGGCGATCCTTCAGATTCAGAGCTCCCAGTATTGCGTTGCATCACTAATTCCACTAAGGGCTTTGTCCCAATGGTTCATGGTTTAAGTTACACTAGATCCCGTGAAATTGTGTTACAAGCATTGAAGCCCTTTGTCCCTGACAATGGCAAAATAGGCTGAATCTAAATATTGCAAATTATTCAGAAGCAGTATATTTGTTCAGTGGCAGAATGTTGGAGAGTGGAGGGAAAGCAATGCATACATTCTCTGGGTTGCCTCTGTTATGTGAATACTGCTACAAATTATTATTTTATTACATTAGAAGTAGGGCCCAATTTCACAGCGCTGCTTATTGTGGAATTCTGTGCTTACAAGGCACCATTAGCACAGAATCTATTTCATGGGCTCTGTAAGCAAGGATTCTACACTTAAAAGGCTAGTGCAGAAAATCTGCGCTTAAGGGCCCATTTGATGCTTACAAAGGAGAAAAATGGCGATTGGTTACTGCCATTGTTGTCGTCGTTTTCAAGAAAGAAGACCACACATAATCCACAACCCGCGAAATCCTCGTGAAATTTTTGCCAAAACAAGTTAGGGCCAGATATGGATTGAAATCCGAAACAATCATCCCATTTTGTTAATTATCGGATCGGGCCGATGTTCGGCAACAACTGCAAAGCATCAGATTGGCACAATTTAACGTTCCTTGCCGATGTGCCGATGTTAAATTGAAGAAAGAACTCTCCATTCAGTTTTGGCAAACACAAGTCTCATTTTTTTATTGAAGCATGAATAAAAACAGTGGTTTTTTTTATTTAGTGAGTTCAGTGAACAGTTATACCATGGTTAAACCCACATGAAGTACCCCTGAAAATTACATTTGCACAATCCGTGCTGCAACAACGCAACGCAAGAACTGCACACCCAAGGAGCAGTCATGAAAAGAGTCAGGGAACTACACCGCGTAATGGCACCACGAGGCACTTTGTGACCAGTCTGAAGATAGCCCACGATTTAGCCTTTACTCAAGGCGTGCATGGCTACCTGAACACACAACGCATACCTTTGCTGTTGGCACGATAAAGACACAAGTGAGTCACAAGCTGAGGATGGCGTACTGGTGCCATGCGTGCCTCGACTAAAGGCTTCATGTTCAAATTTTAACCCAATATTTGCTCTTTGAAATAATTTCAGAGAGAAGGTTGCTCGATGGCTTATAGCCATACCTGCACAGCAATAAATTGCCAAAGAACTTGAGATTCGGTGCCTGGGATGGCATCACATTTGTTCCTGAATATGCAAATTGCATTAGCATAAAGACTTAAAAGCTCGAAAAACAGAAAAAAAAACCATAGCTCAACAAAAATTGAAAATTAAGTTTATTTAAACACAAATGTGCAATTTCAAGGATTGTAAAATAATTGTATAGCATGGTTTTCTTTTCTTTTTTTTAATTATGGGTTTTTCCCTTATCAGCTGGCAAATCCATAACACTGTAATGCTACATGAAAGTGTTTTTTGCAAATCAATGGATTGATAAATGACAATACTCCTTAAGTTTAGGGATTTCACCAAATTGACAACAATCTTCAGGCTTGCCCAAACATGGACTTATTTGAATTCGCAGTGAATGTTAGCTGCTGCTGTGGTATTAGTAAATATCATGGTAATAATCAATGCAACACCATCCAAGCCTAGTGCTACAAGATTCAATGGTCTTTAATATTCCTACGCACAGAATTAGTACCCTTTTAAAGTGTTCTTCATTTCATTTGAAACAAATGCCACTCGATCTGTGTTCCTGTTTCTTATTTTCAACTAGTTAACAGCTGTGTACTGAATCAGTGTAAAAAGGTGGGAAAATGCTGCCAACCTACTGGTACCCACCCATTATCAGATGCTATGTAATCGGAAGCAGAATTACATGTATTTTGTGTGTGTGGAGGCTTTAAGCCTTAAACAGTGTACGAAGGATGTTATCGCTTTGAAGCTTCTTTTTGAGTTTTACTATACAGAGACTTTATAGGCAAGCTACCGGTACATGTATATGAACATGTTTTTGTATATTACTGTCGGTTCAGTTAAATGGGTATTATTGCCAATAGGCTGTTCCCTGGTATGTTTTAGTCTTTGCTGGTCAATAGCAAATAGTCTTATATAGTCATTGAAGCGTTCATAACTGAAATCCAGCAAAAGTGGCGGTGTGCAAACTCCTTTATTATAACCAGCCTTGAAACAAATGATGAAGATGTTCATATACATATACATGTATGCTTTTCAAGACCCCAACCTAATATGTAGATGTCTGCCCCAAATATACACTGTAGAGCATGTACTGGTAGATTGGTGAAATATAAGGGTCAGGGCTTCAATTTTCTGGAGAGCATTACAGTGGTGACCTGCTCATTGAACTTAGAGCAATTAGCACCTCATTATTGGCCTTAATTGTATTTACTGCTAACTGGATTCAGTTATGTTTACACAGTCTACTGCAGGGCCTATAATCAATAAAATGTGCATGGTGTTTATCCATTGGGGAGTTTGCCCTCAAGCCAAAATGCTGGGTTTGAACCTGGTGTAGGGCTCCACTGCACACAAGTAGATTCTTACCTGTATAGGAGTATGTATATACAGTGTGTGTACATGTACATGTACATGTAAAGTATTGTCTGTATAAAAGCCAAAAGTGAATTTTAAATGTATTAATTCTCTACTTCTGTGTAAGTCTTAAATTCAACCCAGTTGGACAAAAGTCCAGCATGATGTTCATTAGTAGTGGCCCGGCAGAGCAAGGCCATGTACATGTACGCACACCAGGTTTGGTATACGTACATCTTTTAACCAATTTTAAATTAGATTTCTTGACACTGTGACTTCACAAAATAGTTTTTGTACAGCTCAAATTTCCCCCCATTTTATAGGTCTCTTATTGTTTGCTTTGTCATTAAATAATCATGGACATGCTGAAAAGTTAATAAAACAAACCCATTTTGACTGTACTGTTCTGTATCATATTACATGTGTAAATCAAATCATGGTGACCAGCGGCAGACCTGTGCACTTACAGGTACATGAAAACTACATGTACTTATATTTGTCCACTATTGCATGGTCCTAGATTATGCCTCAGCCTTTTTCAGTTCTCGAAATAGAATTGCAGTCCATCACTATTGCCCCATGATACATGTACCCTACACATGTACCCTACACATGTATCAGTATGAGGTTTGCATATTGAAGCTGTCATGACAACACAGCCACCCCAAACTATGTTGGGTGCCTGCTTATGAACCAATTAGTTGGGCAAACAGGTCATCTTTGATGTGATTAGGTGTTCTTTTCTCCAGATACTCTTCTTACAGTTGGTTTACAAGTGATGTCTGGTTAGCTACATGTACCCTGGAATGATCTCTTCAAAGGAGCCGAAAGAAAAGGGGGTCTGCCAGGGAGGCGGCATCACACGCGTGGATATACACACATTTACAGAGTTAATGTAGCAGTATTTAAGTTTGACAAATTGTTGCCTTTGATATGGCTCTACTGCCGACCAGAATTTCTCACTCTCCTAGTGTGACATAAGCTGTACAAATATTGACTTTTTTGTAACCAAAAAGGAATCAGAGTAATGGTGATAGTGCAAAAGTTTCTGGAATGTTGTGTCTCTTTGAGGGTATCTCCTGTTACCCAAATAAAAAATTGCAATTTGCACGGTGTACTTTCTTCCTTGTTTCATATTCTGTGTCAACACATTTTCTAGTGCTGTTTATTCATTGATATTTTTGTTTGTTTTTGGAAATACAAGTTTTCAAGGGAGAAGATACATAATTACTCCAAAGAAAGCATTGTCTGAACTCTGTCTCTAGATTAGAGATGTATATATATGTACGTAGTTGGAATTCACTGTTTTACAAGATAAAACCAAACAATGAAATTCTAGTACTACCGGCACATGTGACGTATCTGTTTATTTAATATTTTCTTGGAGGAATTATGCCCCCCTTCCAAGAATATTAACAAATGAAAGATGTAGCTATAAAATTCCCTAATTTTTATATATATTGTTTCCCTTTTGTCCTTCTATGGGTGTGGGGTGTGTGTGTGGGAGAGGATTAGGAATCTGAGGGGACAATTTCTTTGGTTAGGAAAGTCCGAACTGAGTTTTGAGGACACATATTTGGCCCAGGTGCTTCTGGTTCCACTACCATATTTCAACACGTGTAGTGCCCAAAAGTAAGGAAGAAGTATCGTACGTGTACTTACCAGGGCATTTGTGTTTAAACACTTAGCAGGGCATTTGTGTTTAACACTTAGCAGGGCATTTGTGCTTAACATACCATTCTTGTTATATGATGATTTGATACTTGTGTAAAATTCCTTCGGACAACTTTGTGGTGTGATTTGATGGTCTAAAAGTGTTAAAGTGTTTGAGGAGCAGGATTACTCAGTAGTCTATTTTGTTTGCTTGTGAAGAATACAGAGTGCCCCCCTCAAAACAAAAAACCCTTGAAAAGTAACGTTTATTTCCCACACTATGTTTTCCGTTCTTTTTTTCATATCAAACTAAAGATTAGGATTTTATCTTTTCCAAACTGAAGACTTCATTGTGAATCTGATGATGTGACTTTGTAGTGGACATATTTTCAATTGCATAACACAACTCATTGTTATTTTGTCCAATGGAAGTTTATACAAGTCCAACTGTCAATGAATTCAAGTCCTAAACAATCAACAAAACTGTTCGGGCCCCCCTTATTTCTTGTGCACTTCTTTCTAGCTCAATATGTGATGACACTGATGTTTGTTTCAGATGGCAACCATATTTAATTAACCATGCAATTTACCTCGGTCAGTCAATTTGTAAGAAGGAACTGATGCTTTTAACCACTTTGAGCCATGTCAGGATCCTGTTTGCTGGTTGATGGGAAGTAAAAGAGGTTTTAATGTAACAGAACCCTGATCAGTTTAGTGTCCTCATTTTGCAGGCCATTCCAATGATCCCATTTGGTAAAGGTAATTAACCGGTTTAAGGCACGTATTCTTTATGTGCATAGCCGGGGTGTCCGAAATCGGACAAAGGGAACTGGGCCTTGTAACAAAAGACCAGGCTGCTGGGAATTACCAAAACTTTTTCACTGTCTATAGCGGAGATTATCCAGCATTTTTTTGAAACAGTATACCACTGTTTGGGGCATTCGGTGCGAGCGGATTACCACTGGGGACAAAAGCGCTCCACCACCACAAGCCTATTAAACAGAGCTCAGCAGCAGCAGCAGCAGCAGCAGCAGCAGCAGCGCACTGTGCCAGTTTCGGGAACAAAAGAAAATTATGTAACACCGCACAATCTGAGTTCTTTTTACAAGGCAGCAGGCCTGACTGAAATACTCCTACGTCACTAGATGTTTTCTGTCAAATTAGAGTAGAAACTAGACAGTTCTTTGTATGGGTGTAAGTGTCCAGCAAATGAAGATATTTATTTTTAAAGTATTTTGAAAACACAAAAAAATTAAAAGCACACCGGCCCAGCAGAATCAACATTTATGAATGCCCCCGGCAGGATGCACTTAAAGAGCATGGACATAGAATTTTGATGTGGTACATGTACATGTAAATCCCATTGGACAAAACAAAAAGATCTTATCTTATGCAATTGAGATCCTTTATTTTCATCATCTAAATTAAAATGAAGTCCTCAGTTTTGAACAGATAACATCCCAAGTTTTAATTTGTTACCCAAAACAACATTAATTTTTGGAGAAAGTGAATGTTACTTTTGTCTTGTATTTTTTTAGTCCACCCTGTATGGGCTTAACATTAGGGACCTGTTTTATGGAGTTGCTAATTATAATTACAGAAATAAGCCAAGCATAGAACAGGGTAGCAAAAGCAGTATGGGTGCTGGGTATTGTGATTGGGTCTTAGCTGAATTTTGCTTCACACATGCATAACATAAGGCCACGACTGGACATTTGTGAATATGTCAGTCATGTGAAATCTTCAAATGAAATTTGTTTCCCCCAGTCAGGGAAGTAAATGAAATTCATATTCCAAATGTAATGAATTGTTGAGAGTCTTGAGAAACCCTTATGCATAAAATTGCCTGTCCAGCAGGGATTGCACATGGTGCCAACTTCTGAATAACGAATAGACCTCTTTAGTTGAAGGTGTTTACCCTCTGGGCCATTTTGTACATGTCGGTCTTGCACTCTCTTTTCAAGATTCAGTGGGTAATCTCCTGTTGTTGCCCTCCTGGAACAACAAGAGGATCAGCAATTACAGGTCCCAGGATGCCAGTTTCTAAATCCTAGCTGGAACACCTTTTATTTTGCAACTTTGTAATTTGTAAGCTATCTGCATAAATACCCCCTTTTCTTGTTGCCAACAAACACAGCACTTGACGTGCCAGCAAGCATCTACATTAAGCTACCCATACAAAACATCATATGCTTAAGGAGTTGAAACTTTCCTTTGCAGCATCATTGAAGATTAGGAGATATTTAATAATACCAGGTACGTGCCTTGCTCAATGGATTTAAATAACAAAACCCCTGTTTTCAATATGATTACAGTTCCGTCATTCACAGTGACTTTAGCTGTAACTTTGTTGTGTCAAATGCACCATACCCTCTGTTGAAGGATATAAAAGTTTTTGTAGCACAAAAAATAAATGCAAAATTACATACAAGAATATACATATTTCAGCAACAAAACAGGATTCATGTCGGGATTACCACAGTGTTTTTCTTTTCTGTAGTTGCATACATGTACATGTATGTCCCTAAAAATAGAGTAGCCTTAACATACATGTATGTCAACATAAGTTTAATGACACTGTCTAGTCAGCTTAAACCACTAAGAAGTGGATACTGCACACAGCGTAAGCCTTACATGTAAGGTCTGTGGTTCATAACCACCTGCTCAGGCGCGGGCTGGCACCCTGGTCAGTAGCTGTAGCAACCTCTTTGTCGGTGTTGCTCTCCTGTTGCTAGAAAGTACTGATTTGTTTGCTCAGGTGAAACCTTTGTGCAAGAAATGGTAACATTTGTTGCACACTTGCTAAGTGTACTCTGACAATTCCTGTTTAAAAGGAGTTATTAAAAAGTATGAAAAGCAAGTATTAGAGAGGAAAACGTTGCAAACTGGGGGGGGGTTAAAAAAGGACAGAGACAACAGTCTTGCCAAGTGTTCTTTATTTTCCCCCAGATATCCACAAAAAGTAGAAAAATATTTTGGTAGTTAGTTCCAGAATGATTTCATCTTTTCAGTGTGGTCCTATGGAGGAACACTTGGCCAATGGGTGCATTAGGAAAAGTAAACGAATGGAAATCAATTTGTTATGTTAGTCATTCAGAGCATAGTAATAACCATTTGGTTAACTCTAGCAGTAACCACATGTAATAGAAAGGCTGTCCACCTGATATCACTCCCTCACTATATCAATTGTTGGGCTTTTGGTTAAATTACATGAGAATGTACACTATTTATGGGGGGGTGTGCTGGTACAACAAAAATAGACCGGGCTTTAATAGCAGGCTCTTTTGTGATGTACATGTACACTTTCTCATACAAGTAACTGTTAATTGAGCCTCTGGGTTTCATTGTTGAAGGTTTGTGGGCACACATGTATTCCTTACAAAGTCACAGTTTTGATAACACTGTACGTACAGCATTACTGGCCCCTAATGTGCACTGTATGATAGATGGAAGCATTAAACTGTATTGTCACTGGCACAAGGTGATACTGATTTTTGTAGACAATTTTTTAATCTCTCATGATATTTTTTATAAACAATAACACAAGCCTGACACCTCGGGCAATGAATATTCACTTTATCACATGATGGGCATTTTCAGACTTTATCTGTCTGCATTGATTTTTTTAGTGACTTTTGAAAAATTAAAGGTCTTTTCATTGTAACTTCTGGTCTGATGATGTCATCACCCCAAATTTGTGCACATACATTGTTGGCCATTGTACATGTATCTACCCATTTTCATGCAATTACAACAAACTTTGCCACAGACATCAACTTAAAATTTGTTTATGAGTTTTTCAACCCGGCACCAGAGGGGGGTTCAAGGATTTTGTGACATCATCAGTCCAAGATTTGAAGGAAACTATATGACTGGGACTAACACCATTGAAACCAAGTACATATCTATTACCACTTTTAAACAATAAGACACTTCAGGTTTTGACTGGAAGCAAAAGTCACATAATTTTATGTGCTTAACAAAAAACGAGGACCTAAATTACACATGTAACTCTGTCACTTGCCACATTAAGCAAGACAAAAAAATAAAACAAGTGAATTTAAATGGAGTTTTATTAAAAGATTAAGAATATCAAATTTTAATGGCTTGACACCTGATGATGTCATGATGGGGTCTACTGGTCTTTCCTCGGTGTGTCTGTGATGAAGATGCAAGATTGCAATATGTGACTCAAAAGGCCTCTTGAAAAGCTATGTACAAAGTCAGTGAATTGAAATAAATATAATTCAATAAAAAAAATCATATGATAACATCATCATGATGTAATGCCTCAAGGCACGAGTTCACTTTGTGGTCTTTACCTGAAATAAGTTTCACAGGAATAGGACTTTAAGTCCATAGCAGTGGGCTGAATGAAACAGTCAACGGGATTTGGGATGAACAAAAAGTATTAAAACTAGAGGTTGTGTGTCCGTCACAACGTCATAACATATGACTTTTTTTCCTTTTTTTGTTCTGAAGAAAAGTGCCTTATTGGCATGTCACCAATTGTTTTAATATATCCATATTCATACATGTACACTTACATATAGGTTTTAACCAAAACAGACATGCACTTCAGGAGATATAATGCTTTGAAGTCTGTACCTTTCATATCACATGACTTGTCACCTGATGAGGTCATCATCAAATCAGATCAACTTTGTCCATAACACTTCTCTTTCTAGATACATGTATCTGCAAGGCTTGAACCCAATTGCACATGCACTTCGGGAAATACATGTATAGTGCATTGAAGAGGGCACCTTTAATGCCACATGACTTTTTACTTGATGATGTCATCGTCACATCAAGGCAATACTCATCTAAACCACACCCCTATCAAGATATCTGCAAGGTTTGAATCTAGTGGGATGTGCACTTCTGCAGATACAGTGCTTCAAATGAAGAGTGCACCTTTAATGTCATATGTCTCCTGTTGACATCATCAAAATATCAATATTCGTCTACAACACTCCTCTTTCTTCTAGGTATCTGCAAAGTTTCATCCCAATAGGACATGTACTATAGGAGATATAGGGCTTTAAGAGTGCACCTTTAAATATCTCGTGACTTGTCTCGTGATGACGTCATCATCACATGCGATGAAGTTTTGTCTGTAACACTTCCCTTTCTACATGTAGATACCTGCAAGGTTTCAACCAAATCTGATTTATACTTCAGAAGATATGGAGATTTGAAGTTTACAGCTTTAATGTCATGTCACGTGACACCCGATGTCATTACAGTGACGTTTGTGTTTCCAACACCCTTTTGGGCTGATGGACTGAATATGCACTTAATAAAAAATTAGTCAGATGGATGAAATCCTGTATCTTTGACATTAAAAAGACATGCATAAAAGCTACGGAAAAACTGTACCTTTAAGTTTGTGTCATGTGACATACATTTGATTGAAACTTTTTGCAAAATATCGCTTGATATTTTGAATCATGGGTATCTTTGTAATCGAATGAAGCCGAAAAAAAAAAAAAAGGATTTCTCTTTTATTCACATAGTCCTCAGCTGAAGTTGAGAGCTACCCAACCAGTAAGATCGATAAGAGTGTGTAGAAGAGAAACGTGTACAAAACCTATGAGGAAATTTAATGTCATATCACGTGACCCCTAAAGATTTTCTTATGACAGTCTTGTTCTGGGACCCTCTCTATGTGGTGGACTGAGAGTATGCACCAATATAAAGTATGTCAGATTGTTAGATCTGGCTGTTGAAAAACATGTACAAAGCCTATGGGGAAAAATTTCTCGTAAATATTCTAAATTCCATAGTAAATCATGTGATGATGTCATTATGACGTCATAAATGTAGTGTCATTTTTTTATCAAGGTCTGTTGTCTGTACCTTTGATGACGATTGAAGATTCCTAAGTAACAAAAGTGGTGCCTTGAAAACGTGTACAAAAGTATATGGGCTGAAATAAATATTACAAATTCAATAATAAGTCACTTAATGACGTCACCACAACGTCATTGTTCTAAGACCATTTATGCACAAGGGTCCATCATCCATGTAAGGTTTCTGGTCAAAATTGACTCTCCGATTCGCAGACTATGCAGCCTTTGTAGACAAAATTTAGTCTCTAGCAACATTCAGGATCAGCACTCCAACAGCTAATTTACATAGAATAACAATGTGTAATTGATGTGATATATTGTCCCCCTCTCCTCGCTCTCTGTGAGCTCCGTGGAGTTTGCCTTTCGCGATTAGTCTCACACATTTCAAAGTGCCCAAATCCAGGCCTGATAGAAGGGTTTCATTTTGATATTTATAATTGTTATGCTAATTTTTCCTACTTGGAGGCTCTGTGGAGTTGTTTGGGGGCTAGTCACATACAGGCACAGTTTGAAAAAGGCTTACATTTAAATTGCAGTTGAGCTCACGTGTACATCCGAGCACGCTTTCTTGGGCCAATTGCCAAATGGCATGTGCATCTGCAGGCGTTGGGGTGTGCCACCATTTTATCTTTTGACAGTTTTGACAAAAGTAGGCCTATATGAGCAGTACACCTCTACGGAATTGCGAACAAAATTGAGGATAAACCTCTGTATAATGTAATACAGATAGTCATGTAGACCTCCTGGCTTTACTCTTTTCACAGAGTGATGAAAAATTTATGAATGAATCACTTTTCATATATTTGATATCTAACTTCTCAATCGGCTGCACAAAAGTGACTCAAAACATGTGACAAAACAGATACCATTTTCAAAAGCATTTGTCTCGGAATGTCCATTGTGGGGGTGTCACTTCACGAAAACACCTTTGTGGCAAATCATGCAATGTAAAGAGAACATTAACACTGTCACAAGTAAGCCTGTTCAATATGACAATATTTCACGATATTTCAATATGATGTTGATATCAGATATCGTATCGTTCGTAAAAACATGTATCGAGATATTGTGTGAATCGATATGCCGAAAATAAGCTCCAAACGATGTACTGTACACGCACATAAGGATGTCAGTGCACTGCGTGTTGAGCCCTGCATTTAGGCCATACCAATACTCCACTGAAAACCTCAAACCACAAAGCCACTGTTGGCCCCAAGCAGCTGCAAGGGTCTTACAAGTATTAAGGGGTCGATCCAAACCAACATACAGTACGCACAATATATTAGTATTGTACAGTAAACTTCAGCTAAGTCGGCTCTCTCGCTCGGGACTCAAGATCGTCATACCGCACACGGAAATGTATGTGCGCAATGGTTAAGTTCGTTTAATAAGGCGACCCCCAAAATGGACAGAGCACATGCGTGTAGCACTAGAGGGGTCCCTGGTATGAATGTGCTCAACAACGTGCTGTCAATAAACAGACATCAGTCAAGCAGTGTAGGGCTTGTCACTTGACGCTTCTTGGCAACCATGGCAAAGGAAACTGATACCGAAGCTGACTTATATGAAGGATTTTTTGTGGTCTTGTAGAAAAGGGACCAATTGAAACATGCAGATCTACGAGAAATGAATGACGACTTAGAAATGCCGCCTTAGAAATGAGGTGAGGGCATCAATACCAGTAGCCCCTCTGGTAATACACATGTGCTCTGTTCATTTTGGGGTTGCGTTATTGAACCTTACCGCTGATATGTGTGTGGAAATGGCTTTTTCCGTACGGTGCCAGGATATGATAATTTGATGTCCACAATTTCCATGTTGAAATTTGCTTTCCATCAGCATTAGATTTCTAAATATAGAGATAATATATATACATCGGTTTTTTAATGTGGCTTTCAAGACATAGTGGTGATTTCGGTCGTGTTTATTTTATGAATGGAAAATGACGTCATCGCAATGATATCAGATATTGCGATATTTTTTCATGATGTGATTTAAAAAGAAATGAACATGTATATCAAACAGGCTTCGTTATGAGATGAATGTGTGGAGGGATCTGCAGCATTTTGATGCCGACAGTCGGCAAAGTTGAGGCAAACTTTACAATCACTGGTGTTTGCGTGATGGTGGGGTTTACCAGTCACACTACCGGTATATCTGGTGTTTTGTATGTGGATTGCCGTGTTCAGCATCTTTTTTTGCCAATATATATTCAATGTACAATTATGGGTACTCTCCTGTCCAGGGGACAGTTTTGGATCATTTGCGGTATACCCACTTACATAATACGGGTTTGCGGCTTTGACCCTTGTCCCCATGTTTCATGTTAATTCTAAACAGTGAATTTACTGGGTTTGTTAAGTCTTGCCGAGTCACACCCAATTTGAAAGTGGGGCTGATCCAGGCCTTGCAGACTGTTTTCTACAGACTATACCTAATTGTTATGCAAATTAGTTTTGCTTTCTGAGTGCTTTTTGCAAACCAGCACACCCTAATGGTGAAAGTGTCCAGTAGCTACCGCGTGCAAATGCCACTGCATATCCGGTACTTGAATAGAGCCTGAAAGTTGACCCTTTATGGCACGTTTCCAAAACCATTGGATTGAAAAAAATTGCATGCAAAAATTTTACAATTTACAGTAGTTTCTGGCTCGGGTACTTCTTAAAAACAGCAATAAGACCCTTTGTAAAATATTTGCTAGCATATAAATTTATGGAAACTGAAAAATTTACTGATTGGTACCCAAAAGAGAAATATCCTGCCAAAAAATGACCTATCATTTCTGAAAATCTGAAATACATGAAGAGCTGTGTATTTGGTAGTCTTGCATACATACATAGTAACAGAATCATACTTTAGGATTGTCTTTCAAAAAAAAAATTACAAAATGGACCAAAACATTTTAAGGATTTGTTAATTTATGAGGAAAAAAATTAAAGCAATAACCCACCTTTATGAAAGATTATGAAGTATAATCCAAGGCTTGTTGACAGGAATTGCGTCAGATCAACTCAACTGAATGTATTACCCATCGATTGGAGCTAAATAAATCTTAGCAATGTTGTACAATCTTGTTTCAATGTAAGCACAGCAAAGAAAACAAATGTGCATGAAGAAGAACTACCGGTAGGAAGGATAATGCCAGAAGTGAAAGGTCATAATGAAATTTGTTTCACCCGTCTCCAGATGGCCTTTCCTAAAAACTACTGAAGGAGGATGAAGGGGAAAGTTTTGAAATGAGTGTCTGTTGGGATGGTTACAGTTAGAATCATTCTTTCCGAAGATTCCAACGTCTGGACTGTCTATGTAAAATTCCCATCAACAGAAGGCGCAAGGGTTCTTGAAGATTACTGGGTGGCCTTTTACTTTCAGGTTTTCTGTTTAGTGTTGCCAACCATCAGTTTTTCCCTTATCTTGAGAGTTTAAGTATATTGAATATTTATTTTGAATATTTACTTTTGCTTGAAGGCCGATTGTTTCAGCATACTGTTAATTTTTTTATTTGTTGATAAGAGTTGATCAAATGTACATCGACAGCAGGTTTCCAAGTGGTTGTTATGCCATTTTACTTTACTCAAGATCATAAACACAAGGGAAAATGTCGGGAAGTGACCCAATTTTGCATGGTACAGCTGTATGGATTTGCAAACAAAACTGAACCTAAATACTTTCCTGCTCGTTGAAATGTAACAAAGTTTAACATTTTATTTCATGGGCAATTTTCACGAAGTGCCAAAAGTGAGACTAGTGTAATAGGAAAAATCACTAAGACATCCAAGTATGCAAAACATGCAACAAAAAGGAAACTTTTTCCAAACGTGTTTAAGCCTATGTCAAATTATTCATTTGGGGGAGTGTTTAATACTCCAAGAAAACCCCACTACTTGGTTGAACTGAAAAAGCTGATGTTTGCATAATGGCTGATTACTGATTGTCGGTCATAATGGGTTCTGCAGTTTTACCCCATGACTGCCATTTTGGTGGAGATAAAAAACCCCACTATCAACTTAGTTACCTCTGCAGCCATTTGATCATGCTTCGTTCCTGACAAGTCACCCAATAATAAAAACGAACCCGTCCCGCCCGGTCCTTTGGATAAGTTTCATTGGTCTACGTACACTTGACAAGCCACCGGCACCCAGTTCCCACTGTCCTGTCTTGGCCTAGCTGCCGATTGCTATGCTGGAGATCTTAATATATCCACAAAAAAGGCCAAACAAAATAATGTGCATGACATGAAATTAGGATCTGTATAATGACTGGTGCCAGACCCAGATTGACTAGGCTCCCAAATCACTTTAGAAAATGATTACGCTACCAAAAAAAGGTAATGGGAGTTTCAGTGCAGTGGTTTTTCAGATAGTGCTGAAAATTTGAAAACTTCAGGTCGAATACAGGGCAAAACGGCCAAATGAATGTACATGGATGACCTTATGGGTTGCTTTTTTGAATACGGTACCCATGCTACCAATTGCAATTCCCTATTCAAAATCCAACATTATTGTGCATGTGCGTGAATGGCTTTCGTCTTGAACATGGTAGCAATAATTACTTGTACACTGCATTGTGAAGGTTTTCATACAAGAATTACAAAAAATTATAAGAGCTGTTTCATCAAAAAACCACACAAAATCATTCTATGAAGGCCCCTGTTTTAATTACCAGTGGACAAAACAATAAACAATTTTCAGAAATAAACAATTTCAAAGCTCCAAGTGAGACTTGTCAATTATTGCATAATAAACACCCTACTTATTAGGTCAGGACCTAAACATAATAACCATGACTGATAGCTTCCAAGTAGTTGTCTAATTATTTAACAATTATGCTGATTGGCTTTAATTAGACAAGCACCAGTTTCTGAAAGGACACTCAAAGTTGCAATGAAAAACACAAATATTTCTTTGTGGGATCTTTTCAGCAAATATACCACTAAAAAAATACAGACACAAAATTCCATTTCTGATTCATTTCCCTGGTGAGTTTTAGCTGCTGTTGAATTTTCCTCTGCTTTGTTCTGCCATCACGGTGTTGTTTTTCTTCACTCTTGTCTGGTATATTTCCAGCATTTCTGCAGCAAATTAAACAAATTTGGCAAAAATGTTTTCTTATTTTCGAAGACCAGAAATCTGCATGTATATGCAAAAGTAGCTCTTCGAGCAAAGTTTTACACTGTGGCGATTCTTCCATGGGTTTTACCAAATGAGAACGATGAGATGGGGACGACTTCGAATTTTGGGGTGAATCTCCGACATTTACATGATGATTTCACTTCCCCAGATTTCTGTCTTTCAATTTCACTTTTATGAGATTTCCCTTTTTAGAATCCTCACATCATCAAATCATTGGACTTCGAAAAGGATGAAATGCTGGTACCAGGCAGTATCAATGCTGCACGACGCTTGACAGACATGCATGCCATTGGTACAATGCGTACACGTACCCTGTATGTACGTGAACACAGGCTTTCACAATACAAGATGGCACCTCTCATGTAATGAGACCTTTCCGTGCACTGTGTGCAACCACACTCGGTGAATTGGCTAAAGATGTACCTTGTTCTCTGACTAAGAACTGGCATTTTAGTCTCGGAAAACGGTGTTGAACGATGTTGAACTGGTCCCCCCTTAGCAATGGACAGATTTCTATATAAATCTGCATATAGTCCATGTGTTTTTTTTACAAGAACCCTGAGTTTGATGAAGATTGAAAGTTGCAAAAGGATTAAAGTCAAATAGGCTTTGGGGCAGAAACATTTCAACACAATCAGACATGCACTTCAGGTTATAAAGCGCTTTAACGATTGTACCGTTAAGGTCACTTGACTTTTCACATCACGAGGTCATCTTCACATGAGGTTAATTTTTGTCTAAAACTTCTCCTGTAAATATTCCTTCCTAGTTATTTGCAAAGTTTCAGCTCGATGAGACATGTACTTCAGGAGATAAAGGGCCTAAGCAGTACACCTTTTATGTCAGGTTTCTTGTCTCCTGGAGATGTCATCAACACATCATCTATGACACTTCCCTTTCAAGATACGGTATCTGCAAGGTTTGAACCCAGTCAGAAATGCAGTTCAGGAGACATAGTGCTTTGACGAGTGCACCTTTAATATCACGTGACTTGTTACCTGTTGACGTTATCATCACATCATGTCAATTTTTAACTACAGCACATCCCTTTCTAGATATCTGCAAGGTTTGAACCCAATTGTACATGTACTTCAGGAAAGTGCGTTGAAGAGTGAACATTTAATGTCACGTGACTTTTCACTTGATGATGTCATCATCACATCAGGTCAATATTTGTCTAAATCACTTCCCTGTCAAGATATCTGAAAGGTTTAAATCCAATCGGATGTGCATTTTCAGAGATACAGTGCTTAAAGTGCTCCTTTAATGTCATGTGACTTGTCACATGATGGCATCATCATCACGTGATGTCATTTGTTTGTCTTTTACACTTTGCTTTATAGACATCTGCCAGGTTTCAACTGAATCAGACGTGTACTTCAGGAGATATAATGCGTTGAAGAGTGCACCTCTAACGTCACATGATTTGTCCCTTGGAGTACACTGTACATGTAAATGATTGTCTGTAACATCCTCCCTAGCTACCTGCAAGGTTTCAACCCAATGGATATGTAAAACTCAAGTGAACATTGTGTTCATTGAAAAAAAGCACGGAATAGGTTTTATTGGATTTAAAACATTTTGGTCTTTTGGTATTCCATACCAAGTGATCTTACTTCAGCGCCATTTCACTGCCAAGTATGCCTATGCACTGTGCAATGTTTCCATTACAGGTAGATTTAACTTGGTCACCCACATAGAAGTATACATGTATACACAGTGTATATGTACAAATGGGATTTTGTATATATACACTGTTTTTGTCATCGGCACCTCATCTGTGTGAACAAGTAAGCCAGTTATGCACTTGGTGCAAACAACTACAATGTTTAAGCTATCAGCTAATGGGCAATTCACACTTAGCTCGCACGGTTGATTTTTTAGGAAATTTTGAAGAATAAAATGACTCTTTTCATTATAACTTCCAGTCTGATGATGTCATTGGGCCCAACTTTCACAGATATGTTAATTGGCTTAAGATTATCATCCATCATCTTAAGATCATTTGACTCGGATCGG
>NW_019091387.1:1923261-1951598 GCF_001949145.1 Acanthaster planci | reverse complement strand
TAACTGGTGTTAAGAGTGCTCCATTTCCAGATGATAACAAGGATGGTAACATTGTGTCTAAGGACGAAAATAAATGCAGAAAGGTCACTCAAAGCGCCCTCATAAGTCATCACTTTGCCAGCTTGGTTACATTGTCAAAAGTCCAAGTGTGGACAGTGGTCACATTTGACCATTTTTTCATTTGACCATCAGCTCAGTAAAACCCATGGGAAAAAAGTCCAGTGCAAACACACCTTTAGTCATTTGGCTGGATCTTGATCCTACATGTACATTTCCCCAGTGTAGTATGAACTGGCTGGAGTTACCCAAGCCTGTATTTCTGAAATCCGGCAAAAAGGCAGCCACCAAAATCCCTGCTGCAATGTGAAGAATGCCTCTCAAACAAACCCCCAATGCAGTTGTGGGATACTTGAAGGCTGCAGTATCTATTTGGTTGGTAAAGTAGGGATTGGTAAGCAAACAAACAATGCTAGAGGTTTGTAAGGTATTAAAAGGGGTTTCACACCGTCCACCTCCATTAGACATATGTACAATCACTTTTCACCACAATGATCATTTGATAAGTTCTCTCTTTTTTGGGGGGGGAGGGATAAGTGACTTGTGTGTACCTAGTCTGTGGGCTTTTCTGACTTTCACAAGTAGCGTAGTAAGTAAATTTCCAAGGGATGTATACATGTTGTATATGTATTTTGAAAAGGTTACCTCTGAGCCTATATTTAGCCTGGATCTCCAAGGAACAAACCACATGTGACCTGTCACAACCAGCCGAAAGCTCATCTGATAAATGTGACCAGCTCTGCAAAAAGGAGTATTATGTCATGATTTTGGGAATTTGAGTTATATATAATCAAATTGCTTACATCCTAAGCTTTCATTTGATATATAATTCATCCCAGTGACATTTTGTGTTTTGGAGTTATTTGCCATTTGCATATTCATATAATTTCATTTTATCACACATGCTTTTTGATAATGCCCTTTAAACATAACAAACAGAAATATTAAACTTAAATTAGATACACTCTTGGTTTTCCTTAGTAACAGAGGCTTTCTGGTCAAGCAATTGGCCTCAAAATATTTCCAAATATTTTCACTCTCGGCACATGGAATAGGCCATTACATGTTTTTGCATTGCACGACTTAATACACCTTTTTGTAGAGCACTGGTCCTTCGGAAACTCTGAGGTCTTATGCTTGAATTAGTTATTAATATGGCATGCCAATTATTTAAATACATTTTTTATTAAACATTCAATTATTTGATGCATTCCTGCACAGAGATTAATGGAGATAACTCTGTCTGATGTAAATTAATCATACAAACATTAATCAAACAGTAGAATATATTCTGTTTACACGTATCATCATCAGCTTAAGGCTGTACAGGTATGCCTTTTTAGAGAACATTATCTTTATATTCTACATGTACCTTGTACCCTCTAACCGTCTAGCACAAATCCCTTTCTGGAATGCCAGTGGTCATTGGGAAAAAAAGTTTTTTAAAAGCACATGGTCAAAGAGGTTCATGTACATTAGCCTACACTTACTTGCTTGAATATAAGAATAATTTGCAACTATTTGTGTTATGAACATCATTTTAATTGAGCCACATGGCAAACATTTATTTTACCCTTAAAGACTCCTTTTTTACCTTCACTTACATTTGTACATGTACAACTTTCCAGTGAAAGTAGGGTTGGAGATGCATACATAGGCCTTCTCACACTAGACAAATCTCGGGGTTGACACAGGGTTGACACAAGGTTTCACATTTAACAATTTTCAACCCTGCATTAACCCTGCATCAACCCCAAGATTGATTTCAACCCGGGTTGAAATCAACCCTGCTCCAGACCAATTTGCAGGTTGAAATTTTTTGTGTTCATTTCCAGGTAGAACTCACCCATATAAGCTTAGTTTGCATGAAACATGTATGAAACAGCCCTGGGTTGAATGTGGGTTGAATATGGGGTTGAAAAATCAGATTTTCAACCCTGGGTGGACATGGGTTCGCCCAGGGTTGAGTTCAACCCGGGTTGAGAGGCCGTAGTGTGAAAAGACCTCATGTATAATTCAATCTGATCTGCAAACATACAGGCCTGCTTGTACATGTAGTCATCCATCTCAAACCAAACAAATAATTGTCACCACAGTTATGCCTTGGAGCAAGATGAAACTGTACAAAAAGCTTACAGGTTTTACAAGTGCCCCAACAAGGTTTTTGACAAATTTCTTACTGCACAGTGTTGAGCTTGCCCTGGGGTTGTTGGCCCAGCTTAGTTCTGAACAACAATGGGTCTCCCAGTAAAGACAGGATAAACACAAACAGGCCACACCGACATCCCCCAAGAGGCTGCGTATAATGAATCTTTAAGTTACCCCCATATTACAGTCTGAGTTCTGCATTGCTTCAAGCCTATCTGGTGGGACAAAGCTGTCCAGGAGATTTTGTAGTGTCCCAAAAGACAAGATCTACAAGCAAGGACAGGCAGCTGCAGCTAAATGAAAACTAAAACAAAACCAAACAAAAACAGGTCACCATCTGAGGTCCTTTCTTACATGTTGGTAAGGAAGATCAGACAAACATTACATTGTTTTGGGCATTATGACAAAAATGCCAACTTAGGGTCTGGACTTGCTCTTATACTACTTTAATGTTAGCACTTATAAATTGTCAGTTTGCTTGCCTTTTATTTCTGTACAAATAGAGAAAGGTACACCAAAAGGGATAGATGCCGATTTACAGCAGAAAGCCAATAGCAACAATCAGACTTTCCTCCTTCTGGACCAGTATAGCTCCACGTGCAAAGAAGCACACTTGAAGGGGGTTATCCACTCCTCTGAAAAGTCTTGAACAAAGTCTTACGAGCGTCTTGAGTTTGTTCTTTCTCAGTCATTTTATTTCAAACAATTCAAGTAGAAAAGTTGGATTGTGAGTCATCATGTACATGTAGCTGGGCAGCAGATAAGCCTTTGGCAAAATAAAGATGTAACTGATGGCAAGATTGAGCATAAGGTGGTCAGGAATAGGTGTTATTGTTCAAGGGTGATGTGGGAGATTTTTTCAAGGGGTCTTACACCTCTTAAGAGGAGTCTTTAAAGCATCAACCCAAATACAATGTGGCCAGCTGCTCCAATACCTTTTACAGTTATCCTAAAATGGAAGCTGACAAGCGTAAGAAAAGCTAAGAGGTGCAAGTTTTAAGGGTTGAGTTAAGTAATGTCCTGTCTAGCCAAGTTGCTGTCATCTCACACCTTCATTTGAAAGCCAAAAAAGTACCATTCCCATGGGAACACATTGTCAGGAGGAGATCTCCATCACTGATGCAACCTCCCTGGGGAGCAGACCACCCCAGATCTAAGGATTAGCATTATTGGATAAAACCCATCCTGGAAAACTGCCACAGTAATCTGGTGTATCAGATATATTGCTATTGTTGTCCCAGGCAAAGAGAGTGACAAAACGTCCATTTAGGTGCACAAGGAAATGCCACCACATAACAGGAGATCTGGCGGCATGCCTTTGCCCAATTAAAAACTATTATTCCCAGCTGTGGTAGGGATCAATGAATACACACTACCTTCAAAATGATCAGGGTACAGGGTTTTAAAAGGTTTCATACTCCTCTGGAGATCTGATCAGTTACACATGTGTGGAACTACGTGTTCAGCAAAGTATTGTACAAGTACATGTAAATTTAATTAAATTGACGGAATGTGTATATCACATGCCTTTTATGAACCACAGTGAAGAATTTTGTATTTATTTTGTATTTCACTTTCCAGTTGTAAATTTCAGACTTTTTTTGTAATGGGTATTTGCTGAAATAGACTACAAGTTTAATCAACATGTAAATGCATGTCGGGGCAGTATCATCAGCAGAAGCACAGTGGAAAGCAGTTGAATTGAGGCCTATGTGTTTACAGGTATTATTGAACTGGGTAACCATTTCTGTAAAGACTGGGTATCAGGTACACTTAGTATAATAGAAAAATAATTCAAAAATAAATAACCACGCCCCCATTAACCCTGTATATAATAGTCATATTTTTCCCCAAACCAAACAATATCAATCAATGTCGCCACAACACCAGAATGCTAATGCGTTTATTGTGCAGGTTACTTTCAACTGAATGGGCATTTGGGTAGTAGGTAATAATAATCTGTATGAAAGAGGGTGATATAGATACTTATGAAGCCATGAACACCAGACGTGGGTGGGGCCAACTGATGTGACTGTCTGGCTCTTATCATTGCACAGGAAACAATGATGGTTCGAAGATGCTTTGCGCTATCTACAAAACATTTCGCTTTATACTCACAGTGCCAAAATAAATTAAATAGTAATAAATAACTTTATCATAACATTTGATCAACAACTGCAACCTTTGCAAAGAATTTATGGAACAGTCATTGTGAAACATTCAAATTTGGGATTTTCAAATTATGGATGTATATTTATGCAAATTGGGGATGCTGGTTGCAGATTGGGCATACATGGACAGACAACGAACTTGTGTTTGCTAAACACATGCTCTTATCAATTGAGATAACTAGAGAAATCTTTCAAGGGTATTTAGTCAAACCAATTGCCCCTATTGAATTTACCCCCCAACATTTTTGGAAAGTTCATGAGGATGACCACAGTTTTAGCAATCAGATTTGGTGTTTTTTTCAAGATATCAAAAAATAATGACAATGCAAACCTCACTGGTCATATTGAATTATTGCAAATAGAAGACACTGATTTTGAAACACATCAAAAACGGTAATTCAGATGAAACAATAGGAAACTGCTTAACAGCCCCGTTGCCAGCTTCAGGCATTAATGGGGGCCACAGTATCAGCTAGGGAGGCCACATCACAGGAACAAAATATACTGGTCATGCTTTTTTTTTACTTATGGGGGGACAGCTTCCTGCCGGGGGGGAGGCCCACTTGGCCCCTCCCACTTGGAGATGGGCCCGCTACTTATACGGAAGTGACTAGATACTAACCCGTGAAACCTGGTCTGCTGTTTTTCTCAAAACTCTTAGAGGCTTCATGCTTGGACTCTGTTTCTGCATCAATTGAAAAAGGAAATCCCAAACACAATGATAAAACAGGAAAATGAATAGCACAAATGGGTCGGATTCGAACCAGGGACTACGGATCTGTAGTTCAAATCGCTACCAACGAAGCTATCGAATCGACGTAATGGATTCCTGTTTCTGAAATGTTTTAAATGGTGTATTGCATTGTCCCCTCTTCATGAATCATTAGTCACCCCAGCTACTGAAAAAAGTAGCGCACCAGGTTTCACGGGCTAGTATTAAGTCGCTTCCTACTTATACAGGATGTCACGGTAATTTGACCGCACAACATTGCGCCACCATCAGGGTACTTCCAGCTATGACAGCAATTGATTAGGAATTGGTGGGTTGTATGCAATCAGTGCAATAATACTTTTGGTTCAAATAAAGCAAACTGTTTAACTGGATGGCTCATCACAGTCAATTAAGATTAAAGTTAGCCTATAGACATTATTTCAGAAACCTTAAGGGAAAAGTGGCTAATCATGTTTTCAAATTTATAGTATATTTTGTTTAGGGCTGAGTCAATTTGAATAATTCACTATTCAAATATTTATTGATCAATTTGATTAAGTATCCAAATTTTCTGTCACACCGACCAGCAGATTGTTGATGAACAAACCATACAGTGTATACAAAATCAGTTGCAATAATGCACACGAGTGTACATTATAACCAATACAATAGCTTCTCACATCTAAGAGTATCTCCAGGCACTATTTAGCAAGATTTAAGAGATGAACAATATTTCTTGCCCTGTTGAAAATTTCTATTCCTTTTAAATCGTTTAATGAATAAGTCACTTTTTAAAACGTAAGATTTCTGTCACTTTTCATTGGAATCTGCTTGAAACAAGCCTTCGTAGTGCAATTTTTCTTATAAAAAAAATTCTCCCTTTTTATTAATATTGCATTTGAATATTCAAATTTGGAAAATGATATTCGAATATTTAATAATTGATTGAATATTTGGATATTTGGCACAGCCCTGATTTTGTTAGATTGTCATTATGAAAACTTTTTGAAAATGGAAAGAAAATGGCTGTGAAATTTGATATGAAAATTCTGGACAAGAGTTATGCAGCTACCCTGCTAACTGATTATAGCTGACATTGGAGATTCCCTGATCGTTGTCATTATCTGTAACCGTGCTTCCATTGGACTTTCTCTTTTGTGCCCTCCTGGAAACTTATTAGGACTCCCCATAAGTATTCCTTTGTGTAAAACTTCTTTGTACTCCCACTTGGACTTTTTGTACAGTAGAAAAATATTTTGCATTTAGTTGACTTTGTGGTACTTTTTAAGTATATTTTCATTTGCTAATAATAGTCAGCTACCATGCTGCTCAAGTGAGTAAGTTTTGCATTTAACATTTCAATTTCATCCTCACTACCAAAATTGATTTTACTTATACAAAACCAGTCATGTTTACCATCTGTTTGATACAATCTGCCACAGTATTTGTGAGGCAGATGTCAAAACTGCCTTGATGGAAATGTGCATGAATCTGTGCCACAAAAAATAAAGTCATGTGCATGTGCATGTCAGGATGCACAAAAGGTTTCAGGAAATTTTTGGGGTGAAGTACATTGTATTTACAGTGTGCTTGCTGCAGTTCTGTAGTGCCCTGTTGTTGCCATTAGATTAGTTGGGGACCCTGTAATTTTAGTAAAACTACTGCAGCTCTATTGCAACTTTTTGCAACCACGCTCAGTCTTTTTAGTTATAGTGAGCATGATGTAAAACTAATGTAAGAGGGACTGTAATTCTCAAGGCTTGCTGATTGGACTTAATTTTGTAATTTTTCTGCTCAGCGGAGGTACTTTTACATAAAGTCTCCCATTCTAACACAGCTCAAGTCTGGAGGGCAGTTGGAAGTCATTTTCATGCAGTAATTCCCGTGCAGATGGGGATCTCACATTTGGTATTGTCTACAAAGTTTAGGAAATCAGTCGTACCTTGTAAATTATAAAGGTCTCAAATTAAATCTGAATACCTGGGAGCTAGGTAGGGTCCATAAATGGGCGTGTAACAATATTATGCAATTACTCAACATCCCTTTAAAATTGTAATCACTAATCAGGCATCCTTATAGTTACATGTGTGGGCTGGATTATGGATACATTCGCCGAGGGTGCTATGCATGCCGGAGGGTGTTCAAACTGTCATATCCCACATCACAGCTGTCAACAATTGTTTTGTCATACCTCTGTCTTAATTTTGTTGAGGCTTAGGAATGTATCTTAAAAAAACGAGCTCTGAATTTCAGAAAACAATAGGCGTACTGTCAAACTGTATAATATTACAGACATAAACAATATCGTTCCCTCACTTTCTTTAATCGCATAACCTTTAATGTGAAAGTAGTGCAGGTACAAGTACCAGTGGGTATAACTTCAAATGTCATTTACTCTATTTAGCAGTCCCTGCATTACCTTATACACGGCAGGGGTGGGAATGAGTCTGTTGCTATTATATACAAGTGTGACCATTAATAAAATTCCCTGGTAACCTGTGCAAAAAATGTATCATGGGTACCACACAAACCTGACTAAATGGGCGACAAGGGTTGCTCTCAATCTTCCTGAAGCTCTTCTGACTCAAGTGCATGCACGTGCTAGTGGCAGAGTGAGATGTTGCTCAGTGAGTGTGATATGCGGATATATCGCCCTGTCATGTGGTCGTTCTTGGCCAATGAACAGACAATATCCAAGACAGAGGTATGACAATGCGACTAGTCCAGTGTGTGCACACTACATCCCAGTGTTCAAGGACACAGTACATTGAAGAGTTATAACTCATGAAAAAGTTTTGGGATCTGTGTACACTTGCTTGTGACTTTTTGGGCGGTTTCTTTCCTATTGGTTGAACAATACTTCAAGTTAAACAGAGGTACATATACATGTACAATGTGAGAACTATTAGAAACAGATATTCTTGCCTATAATGCCCTATTCTCTTGATGGGAATGAATTTGAGTTATCTGGTTCGAGCTTGAGAATTGCTGGACATGGGGAATATTTGATATATCACATATACTCAATATTTTATTAATCTGATATCGATGAACCATAGAAAACTTGAGCTGTTGGATGAAGTGACAAGCCTCATGCCTTGAGGTAAGGGGGGGGCACATGCCACTCACCTACCTTTACATTGTACATATACATGTAGGCTTGTATTCATACCAAAATGCTTTCCAACACTGACAGTAGAGTCAAGTGGCCACTTACTGCTTGTGACCTTGCCTGTCAACCAAGCAGCTTAGGTTGTACAATGAACATTTCACATTGTAAACATTATGTGTACATGTGGTACAACCCATGTACCATGCACGTGTACATGGTGGTTTTTCAAACTTTTCCTGGGTATGTGTGGGAGTCGTCGGTTTATCTGGACCTGATGCAAAAGAGGTCCGCATAATGTCAGGTTCAGTGGCAATCTGTGGACTTGTACAGGTTCACATGATGTTCCCCGAAAAAAGGACCCCTAATTTCTGGAATTACCCAATTGTATTTTGTCTGGGTGTGTTTGTGTTGAATGATGGAAAGCCTTTGTTATGTTTTGTGATTTTTTGACCTTGTTTAATGGTGGTAGGCCTTTGTGTCATTTTCCTTTGATGGGGTTTCTGATAATGCCAGTCACATTTAAACTGTGCCTTCCATTGTGTTTCTTCACAGTGTCAGTGATCATAAACACTGAACAGTAGAGTTATGGTTATTTGCTGTGTAAGATACTAAATCTATGTCCCAGCGATATGTATCTATGATGACCAAATCTATGTATCCCAGTGATTGAAACCATCCTGGAGGTTTGAATATATTGCTAAACCAGAATGGTTTAAAAATGTGGTGCTTGTCTAAACTGAATGTAACAAGGGTTTCCTTTTTAGCTAGTACAGTTGACCCGAGTTACCTAATAGGTTTCTTGTGGCATACTTTTGTTGGTAACCAAGAGGTGTAGTTGTAGTTTACCATCCTTCATTCACAACAACATGGCATGGACTGTGATCTGCTTTTTCAGTGGATGAATGTACATGTATGCCATTTTCATTGCTCTGAGTTTGGCATTTTATTTAGCTGGCTCTGATTCTGTTATCTGATGAATGAAACTAGTTGTAGGAAACATTAACTCACTTGTTTGCTGCATACCATGTTTTTCTAACTTCAAATGATGGACTCTTGATTTTACAGAGACATTTCACACTTTCAGCCCAGAAAGCCAGTCAACTTGTCATTCTTATCAGACGTAGAAAAAAATGTAGGAAAAATAAAGAGAGAACACTTTTTCATTATTTCTTTGAATTAACTTTCTGTAATGTGGTATGTTTAGGGGTCTGCCCTTCCAGACAGATGGTTGTGTAGCGTCTCTTATTCCACTCAGTGAGAAACATGAATCTTAGTATTACGTCACTGAAAATTGAGCTTGTGATTTATCATTTTTCCTTAATAAATACATGTATCATGATTCAGTTCAAACTAAACAAACTGATCAGCTGCACTTTTTTATAACTTGTCTTTTCCTTGCATATTGCCATTAAAACTGAACTGATATCGTAAACGTAGTTCTTGCAGAAAGTGTATCCTGCATATATGAATTTTCTGCAATGCAAAATGAATTTCTGTGTTTGCACTTCAAGGTCCGTGATACTTCAGAAACTCAAGACAATTTAACCACTTTGTGGCAAGGTTCCCGGTACTGGAGATCTTAGGTTTATACGCATAGCCGCAGGTGCCCGAAATCCGGACAAAGGAGCTGGGCCTTTTAACTAAAGACCGTACTCGGAATAAACAACCGAGCTGCTGGGAATTGCCAACATTTTTTCATTTGTCAATAGCGGAGGAAATCCATCATTGTTTTGAAACAGTATATCACTATTTTTTGCATTCAGGGAAAGTGGATTGTCACCAGAGACAAAAGCACTCCAGTGATGAGCAATACAATACTGCAACACACTAATCAGGCCCCATTTTAAAAGATGCCAGCTGCACGTTGGGCCAACACCGCACAATCTGGGCTCTCTTTACAAGGCGGCAGGCCTGGCTGCAATACTCTGGCATCAATGGAGGTTGCCTGTCATATTAGAGAAGCCACCAGACAGTCATTTGTGTGGGTGTAAGCATACAGTAAGTGAAGTTATGAATTTTTGAAGAATTTTGAAGAAGGAAAAAGTTGAAAATTCCCCTGGGAACTCATCATGCAAATTCTAATTAAACCAGGCAGCATATGGTTGATGGAACATATATCAAACAACAAACTGAATTAGTAATTGAAATTTCATTCAGTTTCCAAAACTGGTGAAATATTCAAACAGTACAAACATGGCTGACAAGTCAAGGACAACACCAAACCTACTCTGAGATCCAGAAAAAGAATCTTAAAAATCTGAAAACATTCCAGCCTTTTATTGAAGTTCGATGGTGATCAATGGTTTCATGGGGTAGTAGCATTTATGAATATTATGCTAAAACTGCACGTACTGTATCAATATGTGACAATACATGTACATGTACATTGTGTCGCTGATATGGTTAAGCTGACAGTTAAACATTGAGCTAGGATTGCATTGGATTTCAAAGGAAGTTTTAAAGTGCACCAGTCACAACCCCAATAAGTTGGACCCTTGCGAATGTTAATACACCAATGAATGGCGGACAGATGGAATGAGGAAAAACGTTTTATCTGAATGAGATTATATTTACCAACACCATTGCAATCATAAATACGATTGCAACTGTACATAGGGACCATTCATTCAAACAGAAATTGGCCATGTGTGATCACTGCATCCTGCATCAGATGCACTAAAACATGCACGCATGCACTTTGAGTTCCCACAAAAGGACTGGTTTTGCTATGTCACGTTTTGTGAGACACTTCCATTGCAAATAATCCTGGACAGATATAACAGAACTACATGTATTATCACAAAGGTTGAAATTAACCCTTTAGCTCAAGCATAATCAACAACTCAATGGAAGATTGGCTTGACCATTTGCATTTGCCTGGGCGAAAGGCACATACATGTATATTGTACATGTATCTTACATGTAGTGTCATCTTACTGTAGTGTCAGTTTTTATGATTTTTAGTGCCCCCAACCCCAAATTAACCCTCTTATCCTCACATCATCTCAGCTGTTGCTTACCTATTCAGTTTGTTTAAATGTATAGTTAGTTTAATCTTGCTTTGGGCTGTGGTTTGCAGTAGTGAAACAGCAAACAGCAAGGTAATGTCATGTTTCCACATTTAATTCAGAGTTACTGACTAAAGAAATCCTGCCCTTGGGCAAGAAATGCCTTTGACACTAACTGACCTGATTTGCACATGTCCCTTAGAATTCTTCAGGGGGTGTTGGCCTATGGGTGCTTTTGGCACATTTTGTTAAGGTTGGCATCTTAAAGGGGCATCAAGTACATCAGTTTTATCCATCTAGCATTGGATCATAGCAACATTTAAATAAATCTTTACTTTTACACTAGAAGTGTTCAAGGAAGATGAAGAACTGAGGATCCAGAGGGAAGGTGGAAAATGTACAGTCTACTGCCTGCAACCTACGCTGATTACCAATACCTACGGATTATTTCCTAATCCATTACTTCCATTTGCTAAATTCTTGATCACCAGTTGTGCGCCCCACTCGCTCGACCCCCGTATTGGCAGCTGCCAGAATCTTCCTCTTTTTCTTAGCGCCATTATGTTCGGATGTGGTTTGTTCCAGCTCTGAAATTTTCAGAAGTTTCCTTCGCTACTATGTGTTTTCGGTTTTATTTCTCAATCACATTGTTTATTTGTTTGTTCTTGTTCTTGTGAACGGCAAGACTGTTCCTTTTTCCCATGTTTTATATAGATTTTTCAGTCTTGCGCAGTTTGGCAGACTGACCCTTGACCTAGTTTGCTAGGTTCTTGCCTGGTGGCGCTCTTGTTTCATATATATCTGATTTATCGGTTTCAAAATAAATTGAGTGAGTTCTCTAAATGGTACTTATCTCGTTTTATTTATTTTTGTACATACCTTTGTTATTTACCCAAGTTGTGGCATTCTTATATATACTATACTAGTTTTCTTATCAGAACATCCTCAGAGCAGTTGTCTTGATATTTGTATTGATTCCCACCCACTGCCCGCCACTCATCCTGATCCTTATTTCCCGCCCCTGGTTCATTCAGAGTCGTACATGGGGCAGTGGGCCTTCTCGACTGGTGTCTGCTGAGGCATACTCCTATGGTCCCTCCATCGGTCCTGACCCACTTTTGCCTGTTTCAAACTCGGGTCAGTCACCTAATTAGGAGGAGCCTGTTTCAGTAAATGATGTTTCTCCTACCGAGTCCTGCCTTCGCCTACTCCATTGTGAAATGATACAGATTCTGGGACTTCCAACTCCTCCTCCAGCAGAAGATCAGACTAGACCTATATTAATTTAAGTGGCTGAGCCTCGTTGTAAGATGGCACACACAGCATCACAGAGGCCACCTCGTCCAGACTACCCTGGCCAACCCGCCAACCGCTTCAGACTTCTTATCCTCGTCAGCCTCACTTTTCAGGCGGGGATAACTATGCCCTGCTTGCTTCAATGCTCCTAGGCCAATGGTTTGACCTGTCGCTCCTCGTGCTACGCTAGGGGCCGGCGCCAGTGACTATTTTGTTCTCTCATGGTTTCCAATCCCTAACTCGTTGGTGGCCACCTTCTAGACTTTGCAGGGTTCTGGGGAATAATATCGGATGGATGGGTTCTCGCCTCTCTCACCGATGGCTACTGTTTGGAGTTCATGAGCCCCCTTTGTCTGACATTTCATTCCAACTGACTCCAATCCAAAGACCCATCCCAATGACAGGTTCTGGAGTTGGAAATTGTGGCTCGATCTGCTGGAAAAACGTGCCATTGTACTAGTTCAACCAGATTGCGATCAACGGGGATTCACATCAACATTCTTTCTCACGCCAAAGAAAGAACCACTTTCCCAATATTTATAAAAGAAAGATTTATGTTCTTTTTGTATCGAGCAATCACCAGAACCAATGGGTGGATTCATAACTTGTGCATGTTTTGTATCAATAAGTTACTATAATACTATGTTGTGTATTAGATAAGTCAAAGTAGGGAGGATTCAAGCTGGTTGCTGCAGCTGGCACAATACCAAAGTTGATGAGTATGTGTTTTGTTTTGTGTATCTTGAATTTAAATGAGAACTGATTGCCTTTCTGAATTCCTAGAAAAGTCTTGAAAAACTACACATACATCTTCACATATTTAATATTTTGTGTGGAAATGGAGCATAATTTCAATGCAAGGTGCAGTGTATGTATTTGTTTTCAAAAAGGCATGATAGAAATGAAACAAAGTGAATGTGCATTATATTTTTAGATTTGTTTTTTAATGATACATTTCATGATACATATCGTATTGGAAGCTTGTGGCATTGTTTCACTGCTATTTTATGGTATGGCCCAGGTGATTACATGCATACTGTGTATAATATCAAAAATGATATTTTCCTTGAAGTGCTTTCAAACATGTACATGCATGTTTGCATTACATACATTATATACATTTGTATTTTTAATTAAATGCCTTTGTCCAAGGGTGAAATTTCTGCTGGAATTAACCCAAATTGAAATGGAGTCAATAGTGTGTACTGATGAAAAGCCAACACATGTAATTCAATATCAAAAGAACATAAAGGGGGGGTACATGGTATCATTTTAAATACAGCTTACACTCACAGATTGGTCAATAGAATAGGAATTAGTGTGAATGTACTGGTATAACCAACCCTGTTGGTAGATTCTGAAGGCCAAGGTCAGTTCCTACAATTTGTTACTTTTCTGTCTTTGAGCATATCGTAGAATTCTAAAGATACCCAACAGCAACATATGTACTGACATACCTGCCGTTAAGTTGTTTAAACTCAAGATTGATGAATGATCTCAAACAGTCTCACAAAGAAATTCGTCATATACAATAGCACACCACATTTGTGGAGTTAACTTGATGCTATTAGATGTAGTACGGATGGTTGATTACCTGCCATGCTTGAGTTCCATGTTGTTCAATTTGGGAGTTTTATTTGGATTATTTAATGACCCTAAAAAATGCTGTGTACGTGTTATACAAGAACTTGAAGTTCCTTAATACCTGTAGATGAAGAGTTACATATGTCTACATGTGTATACAATGTATGTAGTCAAATTTTGTAGCTCCAGGTTGACTTATACACGTGATGTTCATGATCTGGCTGTACACTGTAATGGTATTGTCACCAAACTTTAAAGGGTACATGTAGTTGCAACACAAATCTTTTAATACAGATCTTAGAAATGGGCCCTCACATCTAAGCAAACCTCATTTTCAATTTTTGTTTCACTGTTTTAAAGGGACCGGGTAATTTGCTGCTGTTTCTTTTCGTTGGTAATCTATTGTTGTGTAAGTACCTAGCAGTAAGGAAGCATGCAACCCTTTCCCAGAAATGTTTTCATTGATTTAATTTCAGTTTCACAATTTGAACAGAAACCCTGGATGATGTCGCAGTAACAGCACCAAAAAGGAATGTCAAATAATTTTCATATAATGAAGAAGAGTGTAAAGTTGCAGAAAAATGGAGTCTCAGATGAATTCATTGCAGCTACAGTTTAAAGTGACAGCAAGGGGAAGTGAGTCCTTGTCCAAGGCAGTGTCAGCACTTTTTTGTCGAAGGGAGATTATTGGGCCTCATGCGCAATGCTAGAACATGAATAATTCATTTATAATTGACCAATCCTGCCCTTTCTGAGTAGCACATGATTAAGCAGTTGATTAATCATGTTGTCATAGCATCCACAGCATTTTGCACACATGCACAATTACAGAGCAAGTACAACTCGAGATCGATAAAGGCAACACTTTCCTCATTTTTATCATATAAATTGGTCCATGGAGTTGATTCAGTTTGTCAGGGGAATGATTGATTCATGGGAGTCTTCAACACTGCTTTAGCAATAAACTGGGAATCGACAACATGACTTTCCCTATACTGCTTTCACCCTCAACAATAAGCCACCATTGTAACTTCTGCACAATGTATAAAATGTTTATGACATATACATGTGCATGCATTGTACATGACTACATGCATATCACGCACTGACTAATGGAATTTGTTTTTTACGGCAGTGTGTGTAGTCATTACACCAAAGAGCTTTGCTTGCTGAACACAGAACCATCAAAGTGTTGGGTAACGAACTGGTCTTTGGGCATGTACACGTACATGTACACATGAGTCTGCGTAGTGACTGTAAGCTCACAATACGTTTACATGTACATTCAAAAGGCATGCCTGTATATATAGCGCGCGGGCTAGACCATCGTGAATGGTTGCAAGCAGGCTTATGTTTGCAGTGGGCCAGATTTGCCCAATGTCTTGGTCCAGGCAAGGGAAGTCTGGTTTTTTGATACCTCCAATCATTTGAATAAAAATTAGGCCTTCCAAGTAAACTACATGTACATGTAGTTCAACTTTTGGAAGTTGGCAACTTTCAAGCATTATCAATTTTGTGTTCCATTACTTTGTACTTGTTTTCACTAACAGGTGCATTTTTGACTCAACATAGCTTAGTCACAACTTACTGGAGCCACATTTGAGTTACAGGCCTTTAAAAGAAGTTTGTACGGTGTAAATCAGCTGGAACCTTCAATTTCTTTCCTTCCTCACAATGTCCATAAGGATGCCAACACTGAGTGATACAAATGTGGGGATATACAATGTATTCATTGCAAACTTGTTTCTGCATTTTTAATGAAGTGATATAAAAATATCCATTATACTATACTCTTGTCTAACAATAATGAGGAATTTTGATAATGTGTAAAAAACACACAGTAATATTAGACACTGATCGTTAAGTTGCATAAACCTTTATCTTACTCTTAGCTGGTCAAATTAATTGTGAGATTTGTTCCAAATAAAGGAGTACAAGTCCTTGTAAGGTGGAGTGGAATGTAACGCACTCGCTTGGCATACATGTCAATGCGTGTGAATACATGTTCACATACAATGGCAACAGACTATTCATACACCACAGAGAATAACGCAGTCAGCTTAGAAGTATCTAGACCTGTATTAGATGGTCGGTCATGTGTATAATGTGTGTGTTCAGCCCAACCCTGTACCTTGTGTAAATTTATTGTACTCCTTCCTGAGTTGACTATCCTACAAATGATTGTTACTCAAATGATTGTTATTCGATTGATTGTTACTCAAATGTAAATCAGCTCAGGATGGAGTACAATAAATTTGTGCAAGGTTCAAGATTGCGCGTTACATGTGTTGATGTGCACATGTGCAGCTTTTAGAAAAATGACAGCAACTCACATACATGTCTGTTTGCTGTGTCTGCACTTCTCAATGTGTCGTGGAAAAAGTAATAAACACGTATTGTATTCTTATAGTGAAAGTGAGTGGATTTGTGCTGTGACTGAAACTGTAATTTACTTATCAACAAATGAGGATATAATGGCACAGAACCTGTCTGTGTTGCAGGTTTGTGGACCCAAACTTGGCAGTGGCCTAGCCAGCATAGCACCGCAGCCATAACGGCAGGTGCACCACAACACAAGTAGTCAGCGACGCTTATCCATTGCTTTCCTAAATTCAAATTGCTTCTGAAGATGTTGGATATTTGTCTGAGTGGTTCTCCAAAACTCCTTTGCATTTTATCTGTGACAGATGAAAAGGTTTAAAATCTTCCTCTTAATGTGTTGAGCGTTGTCTGGGAATGATCAATTCTATGCGTTATTACATGGAAACCTGGAGAACACCAAGTCTTTGTTTATGAGATTCCTGTCCAAAACTACAAACTGCATAAGACACAGGTATGTTTCATTTTATGACAAAAATGCCACAAATCATGTACCTAAACTTGATGGATGAAACAATCAATGTTGTTTGAGCAAGCCTCTACTCTGTGACTACAACATGCACCTTGCACATTAAGTTTTTACAGCAATAGCTCCCCTCCCTCCCCCCCCGACATTTTGGGGTCACCTGCATACATAATGAGCATTTCTGAAATTGCTGAAAAAGGGTCTTGCAGGAGTACATCCGTTTGACATTTTTCAACCATAAATGGGAATTTGTTCCATTTTATTTTAATTTTAGAAGATGATCTTGTCACCTGTTGTATAAAGGTTATAACTGGGGAAAGAAATGTTTCTTTTTATTCTCTTTAAGATCATACAGATCAGTCTTGGTTTTCTTAATGTACAGTTGCAAAACATGGGCGCTTAACATTTACACTGCACATGTACTTTTAATATACAAAGATGTGATCTTTCTGAAAGAATTTACACGTCCACTGAATCTATGCAAAAAGTAAGAAATTACATACAGAACAGGACACTTACTTGACATTATCTTCCAAAAGACTTTGGATGCGTACATGTACTGCTACATGAGGTTTAGTCCACAAAACCTCACAGTGGTCATATGGCTGAAAGGTCCATTGCTGGTACATGTAGATCAGCATATTCCATTTAGGAGCAACTAGCCATTTAGTGCATAACATGTAAAATGAGCAGTAAAAACGAAGCATGCAACAGTTTTTGGGTCACCCTTTAGAATGCAAGATGTGATAAAGCAGTTGCAGGATCATCCTTCGGTGACAAATCCCAGCTGTTTTGAGCAGCCTTCAAAATTGAAGCTGGCACCCTGCACAAGCAAATTTGTTCATCACTCGGCTCTTCCTCTCTTTCTGGGTGTTTGGAACCCCCCCCTTAACTAGACCATAGCGTGCTAAGTACTCAGATCAGGTCATGAACTCGTCATCATCAGGCGCTAAAGACCTAGAAATCCCTAATTCAGTACGGAACCCCAAGGCTTTGTAGAGTTACAAGTTGAAGGGCAACAGAGACTTAAGTCTTGGCAATGAGCTTAAGTATAAGTATAAAAATATATTAGGATTACAAATACATGGACATAATATATTCTGCAAACGTCATATTTCTAATCATACATCTGCGTGTACTGGTATTACTATGTCATATTGGCACTTTAAATATTTGTTAAAGAAAGATTTCATGAAGTTACATGTATGTAGTGTTTTCTTTTCCTAAGCTGTGTTCATTTGTTTTTGTGTTATTTTTCAAATAGCAGTTTCTTTTCTCAGTTACATGTATATTGATCACATGAAATTATAACTTGATGAAATGTAGAAAGACACGTTTTCTGGTTTGTGTTCTTTGAGGATGTGATCATTTTTTTCATGTTCCTGTGGGTGCATTGCTGAAGTTTCGATAGCACATAAGGAACGAATGAGATTAAAGCTTTATACCAGTATTTCTTGTAGAAAATTAACCATATAGATAGATGTTTTCACCAAATCTTAAGTTCATGTCCCTGCATACATGTACATGTACACATTGTGTGATTTTATTGGTTTACGTACATGTATAAGTAATTTGGCAAATAATATACTGTACATTTATCAATTCACAATTGTTCATGGGTGTGGCACCTCTGTCATACTGACATCATTATGCAAGTGCGACAGCAGAAACTGCATGTGTCAGGCATGCAACTTTTCCTCAAACATTGTACAATTGTCTTATAACAATTTGAATTTCCATGTTTTTTGTCAAATTTCAAGTTGCATGCCTGATGTATGGATCTTATCATTAGCTCTTGGCAGTTAATTTGTGACTGAAATCAGTTGAGGTGAGTATATTACCTCTGACTTGTCTGTGTAGCAGTAGAGCTTTCCGTGTGAGAAGTGTGTTAATGTCTACATCCAACAATGGCTGTACAAGCACAGAATTCAGCATGATGGAACTTGTAGGATTACATGTGCATGCATGTCTGCATGAACACAAACTTTCAAATTGTGGAGCCTTTTATGCAGCTTGAATCCTTGTCTCAGATAGAAACAATGGCCTTACATCTCATTTCGGCCACAGAACAAGGGAACAGTACTGTATGGGTCCATAAAGTAGTCGCACAAAAAATCACATTGATTCCTTTTCTTTCTCCCCAAATTGCATGTCATCTAGCTTTTGCTTTGCTTCAGAAAATGTAAGCCGATTGCATGTTGTTCAGGCATAAACAGGCAGTTTCAGAAACTTCAAAACCTGCATTTGTATCACTGCAACATACGTGTACGTGTATGTAATGCAATGCCAGTGGAATGTGTCAAAGGGTACTTTTCTCCAGTACGGAAATTGAAAATTTCTGAAATCCGGTAAAGCAACATGAAGTGTGTCTCTGCAATTCACATGTGTGAGGTTTCTGTCATCATTCATGACAAAAAACTTACAGTGTCATCTTCGTCAGGAAGTATTTGCTAAAGTCCCATATGCATGGTGCGGAACTGTAAACCTTACCCTTTAACTACTTTCAGTCTGATGTGTCAAATGAATTGTGACAGTGCATGTATGTCAAGTCTGTTGCCAAATTGTGAGGGATGCTTGTTGAATTCAATGGAAAACATTTAGTTTACCAGTACTCTAAGAAGCTTATAGTATATCGTAATTTTTGGAATATAAGCCGCGGCTTAAATGTTGATTCTCACACTGACAAATGTATCTGCGGTTTATATGCTGGGTGGCTTATATGGCAAACTTTGAAGGATAAAATCAGTAACAATAGCTGCTCCTGGGCCACGCATACCACATGCTGGTGGCACGGTCATGTTGTTGTTAGTTGCCGTTAATATCTGAAAACTCCATCCTCAGAGAATAGAGTTGTCAGGATTTTGTCATGAGTTGTGTAGGGCCAAGGTAATCTTAAACTTTACTTACCCTGTGGTGAGATTTTTAGTGATTAATTTCCTGCTCTTTATTCAGTATTTTTTGCTGACAAATAATCATTTACTTAGATTGTTTTATTGTTGTAACCTGAAGATTTCTTTCTACTGTTAAATAAAAATTAACCACTTCAATGGTGCACTTTTGTGTGGCAGATCTTTCGTCTTTTTGCCGATCGTGTTCAGCGTGACATGCCACAGGATTTCATTTTTTTTACTTGGGTTTCCTAATGACATTTCTTTGCTCACATGGTTATCGGAAAGAGTCAGCCACTGGATTTTCTATGAATGGGTCTGCTGTAGCAGTCAGGCTAGCCTGAAAACAGGATTTACGCCATCGTGGTGGTGTGTGCGGTGTGATGCGTGTGTGCTATGCCACATACAGCATGCATGCAACACAAGCGGTTCCAATGTGATGACTCAACTAAGGTCTCGCTTTGGATTTTTCATTTTTGAAGTGATTTGGCAGTGGGTTTTTAATCAGCATCACAAAAACCTCGAGGTGACCAGATGTAGTGTTGTGGACAGTAACAGAGGTATTTTATTTTATAAAAAAGCCTATTATTTTGGTATGAATGGTCGACCTACATGTATGAGAAAAAAAAAGGTCTTTCAACTTATCTGACTTTGAGTTACCAAATTTTTATTGTACGTTCCTGACGGCATAACTTTTGCTGGCTGCTGGGAAAAAGGCAAGAGCTGCTGCACAGCCCATGCAGGACTATGCATCCAGTCTGCAAAATGTATTAAATTTGAGGACTTCAAATTCACTTTTTGTGATGACACTTGTTCGAATTTTGCTTTATACTTTTGTTAAGATTGCATATGTAGTGGAACCATTGACGTAATGTATGCTGTATTGGTGCTTCAGCACGTAGCATGAGGACCTTCGTGGTTGGATCGTCAAAACTGCAGTGCAGCTTATTTGCTGGTGCTGCTCATGTGCCAAATTTAAATCTTAATTGGCCGATTTTTGCGTGCTGCGGCTTGTACACTGGCCGGCTGATATTCCGAAAATTATGGCATACATGTACACTTGTACTTGGTCAGGATGGCAACGAGGAAGCAAGATTATGCACCAAATACCAGTTTCCATTTAGAAAACAATGGCTTTGACCTCAAAAATGTAGGTTAGAGTATTTGTTGTACTGACCAGGCTAAATAATGCTAGATAATCTTCGCTGTGGATTTACTTTTAGAATCTTTAAAAATTAAGGTTGAAATGTGGCATTCATGTTAATAGCAGACTGATGTCTCCAATTGTACTGCATGTTTATACATGTTTGTTGCGCACATTCTCAACAATGGATAATGATGTAAAATGAAAAATATATTAGTTTGAGAGCTTGTAAGGAGTTAATCAGTTTTGTAGATTTCAATATTGTACATGTACATGTTTTGACTAAGACCCCCAAAAAGCAGTGCTTTCCAAAAAATATCAGTGTTAACCAACTTTTTGTTGGCATTATTGTACATGTACTTAATTAAGCCGTGCAACTATATCAAATCACATCTGCCCATTTTGTATTGACTTCTGCATCAAATGACAGCCACAGATAGCTTATATACTGTACATGTACTGTAATAGGGTTCTGTTCAACAGTTGCTCATGGATTTGGTTCATTGGGCACACCTGTAGGTAAATGGCCATGCAACATCAGATCATTCACCTCATGAAGGTTATGGCCAGCTCAGGCTACATGTTAGTACTACATGGGGCCATCCTTGTTAGCCTGTCTGGTGAGAAAGTAAATGGACTTTTGGTCCTGGGAGAACTTGGTGTGTGAGAAGGTCCATAGGCCAGTTAGTATTGATAGGGGACTAACCAAAATGGAATAGGTACACCTGTATCCCCTCTGACAACCACAGTAAAGGTCCATCAGTCTTTGATGTCAAAGTAAAGGAACCTTTATGATTTCAAAAGTACATGTATTTTGAAAAACTTACAAACTATTTTTTCAATGTAAGAGAACAGGGAAAGCCACAAAACAAGCAAAAACAAGAAAATCCCAAATCAGGGAATGTTGGCAACTTTGGGAAGAATAAGCCTTTGAAGTTAACAGATAAGTGTCTTTTGCTGTTCTTGCTTCAATGGGGCAGCACGGACATCCAGGAGTTTCGCAAAATGGTGAGTAGCAACCACTCTACATTGATGAAAACAACTGCAATGAACGTGCTTGTACATACTGATCAAAGAATAGATTGTGTAATCCAATCATCTGACTGAATGGTGCATGTGTACATTGCCATGGTTGCTGTTTTCATCAGTTATTACCTGCCTTTTTGCAAGAGACCCGGATGTCCGCTCCGCCCCATATAAACAAAAATATGCAAGAATATTGGTATCATGAATCATCTAAGATATTGTCTTCCAAGTAACATTTTATGAACATTGTATAATTCCTTCATATTACCTTATATAAATTATTCCATTTTGATTTGAGGCTGCATGACATCCAAATGTCACAAATTACCAAAATGAGCGGTCTCCATCATTTTGAATGCTGCCTATCGTGATCATTCTGCTCCTTTGCTAAATTAAATCTCTTGCAATGTAACCATTTGTACGAATTTAATCTGGGAAAGTTCATGTACAAACCTAATGCACAATCTAATTCTTTCAAGTTTTAATTATTGTTTAACTCTGGCATCTAACATTCAGAATTACAATACTTGAAGCAGTGTGAGGGGAAACTTGTATGTCCAATTGAACAGAACGTCATTGGCTAAGAACAATGTTATTCATCAAGGTATCTTGTACTGGAATGGTCTAGATGATTCTCTCAAATCATTACCTTCTTTATCTGTGTTTGTTTGAAAACTAAGAACCCAGTTGCTTGGTTCATATTCCTAAATCATATTTATTTGTGCTCTATATTGATGCGGCGTTGTTTCACACTTGTTAGTTTCGTCTTCATCATTTATTGTATGGTTGTCTGTCTATAGGTTGGGGTACAAAAGCATTGCTGCTTAACCTGAAACCTAAATTTTGTCATCCAATTAATCAAATGTATAATCCTATTTTATATGATGTTACTCAATTTAATGGCCAGACATATCCAGTACTTAAGTAATGTGAACATGTTTGGTTGCATTATAAAGAATGACAGCATTGAAATGTTTCATTGTCAAAATGAACCTCCTTGTCCTCTTCCATTCAGTATTGTCAAAGCAAATTGTTCCCTTAAAGAAGCCCTTCATAAAGCATCAATTTATTTAAATATTTTGTTATTGGTGTTGTGACTCATTTACATGTACATGTACCGTTAATTCTCTCAAATATCTTCATGCGCAAAGATTATCAACCATATGTACATAACAAATGCATACATACCATACATACATAAATTAGAAACGCTGTTACTAGAAGTGTGACATACATGTAGGTGTAAAAAAAAAAAGCCAGTGCCATTGAATGCTGTTGCTGCTTGCTTTTGAGGTTATTTACTCTTGAATTTGAAACCCTATAGTGTTGGTAGATCTTCATCTTTCTTACAATGACCACTTTAGCATTATGAAGCTGTCATTAAATGTTGTTACTGAGAGCCATAGTAACAGATAAATGTACAATCACAGTTACCACTTAGGCTTAGCCTTAGTTGTTTTGGGAACATCATTTATGTTGCTCTTTTTCCATTATTTGCTCCGTGGAGAGAAAATGCTGATGTAACTTCACAAGTAACTACTTGTTTCACCATAGGGCAAGGACGACCAAATATCCTGTCTGAAAACTTTGTAGCTTGATTGGGGATGGCAAGGCCTTCCAGGAATAAGCAGGCCATAACACAATGTAATCAGGTACTGGTAACACAGGTGTTTTCTCCTTGTTACTAAACTTTGATAGTTAATTAGAATAGTTATGTGAATATTTGAGATGTGGTAAATAATCACTGAACAGTGTAGACCCAACAGGTCGTGTATTATTTAATTTGATATACAAAATCACACCACACCACACAACCTTTAAAGATATCTAAAAATGAAACAGAAGCGAAAGAATTCCACCTATAACTTTTCGTAAAGACTCACTGTGGTAGGGTTGTAGCTGCATTCACCATTGTCACCAAATAATGGATATTTACTAATTTTGGCTATAATTTGGATCAGCTGACAAGACAAAAAATTGTATTTAGGCACTGTGTAAGAAAGTGCAAGCGTCTATATGTATTGCAACTATTCAAAAATATGCCAGCTGCAACTTTGACTGGAGACACCACCCTCCACAGTTAATACATCCATATATGTTTTTCAATAATGAACAGTGCATACAGTGAAATAAGGAAAGCAGATTTCAAGTGGTGTAATTTTAATTAATTTCCAAAAATATGTATACTTTCCAGTTATACATATATAAACATGTATATGTCACTCTAGTGACAAAAGAACTTCTTAAAAAAGCCCATTTTATAGTGACAAAGATCTGACAAGTTGATGCTTTCACATAATATTTAGATGACAAACTTGTACTTGTGCTGAAATCTACAATTTCAATATCATAACAATACATTTGAAGTTCCTGGTAACAATGGAATACATGTTGAACTTATTCACGCTCCTTAATATCTTTGTGCTGCCATATCGGTATGGTGTGGGCTGTGACTTTTTCATGTGTGGGGAATGCACAATACCTGCAGTTTAGCAAAGGGTGCAGTTTTCACCTGAGAGTCTGTTAAAATTGTCATGCCCTCATATCACTGGAGTCAATAATTCTTTTATTTTATCTGTCTTGGAATCTTTGCAACATGGAAGTGTCTCAAATTTAACCCAAATGAGTGTCTTGACCCAAACTGCATAACTGAAGGTTGTACAATTTGAGTGATTTTAATTGTTAATGCTGTGCTGCGGTTGAGTGCATTTCCATGAGTAATTTAGTATATGAGTTAAGAAAAATGTGTTTGAGTGGCTCTAATTCTAGTTGAGTATTCTTCTAAGAGTGCGACTGCCTATATGTACATCTGTTTCAGTTACATCACTGCAGCTTTGACATTTTCTAACCATACAGAATTGTCAAACTGTCTATGACAATGGCATTTACCAAGGATTTGGCTAAAACACCAAACCTTTGAAAGCATGTTGAATAACATTAATCGTAACAGTCCTCAATCCTTCACCTGTAGGAGGACTGAGGACTGTTAGGGTTAATGAGCAAATTCATACAAGGATAGCAAAATGAAATAAATTAAGAAGAGTTCATGTGATGTAGTCACTTAGAAATTCATTCCACACTTTCCTTGAGTATTTTACATGTGCACACATGTCTTGAGAGAAGTTTATTGGTGTACTATTGGTGGCTCATGAGTAAACTTGCAGGCAGGGAAATGAGTGCAGACCACCAAATGCCAGCATATTTTTCAGGAAAGAGGACATGTGCTGTATGTGCATTGTTCTCAATGCTGATTGCTATGTGTACTAACAAACATTTCATGTTGTAGACTTTATGTAGACTTCAGGCACAGCAGTTGTGGAATTGCCTGGATTTCATGCAAGACAATATTCTATTTTCCTCTGCCTTCAAGCATTGCTCCCTGAAGAATTGCTAGTTTCACACTGCATGTACATGTATTTATGCTTTCTGCATGTTCATGTTATCTCCTCACCTCTTTGAAAGAACAGTCAGTGCAGACAAAGAAATTGCTGGCAACAGAACTTGAACCCACAACGTTTGGAAGGCCATGGGTTTATCCCACTGCAGTCAGTTCCACTGATCCACTGTTCCACTGATCATTTGTGAACCTGTCGCTTAAAGTTGCTAATTTCAATTGACTAGGTATTTAAAAATAAATAAAGCTGTCCATGTGTATTGAAGGAAAAGACTTTTGAATTTCTGGATTGAAATTACATGTATCCATCTGTTTTGATTTGCATCTTGTAGTCAGCTGATTCATTGACATATTTTTTTTCAAATGACCAAAAGCAACTTTCGACAGTTAAATTTTTTGACGAGAAATTAATTGGATAACATTAAACATGTACTTACTTGCACAGTAATGATCAAAGATATTTGCATTTCATGATGTTGTCTTACCTTGGAAGATGGCTCAGCACAGGAGTAGACAAAATCACACATAATGGAATGTTGGCAGTGAGTACTGAATTTTATCCAAGGACTTTGAAAGGTGATGATCTCTAGCATTCAGTCTCTGGTTTTACAGAGGATTTTCTGGTAACTTCCTGGCCAGTGGAATGGTGATGGAGCAACGTGTGGTCAAATCAGTTGTCACTTGAGATTAAGCTCTCTGATGAAGGATGATCTGGCTGTCATGTGCACATTGTACTTGTATTTATCCAAACTTGTGAGTTACATGTACCACGAATGCCAAAATACAACAGTTGTAATGCTGTAGTTTACAGTCTCATAAGTATCAGTGCCACATGTGACTCCGGTTGGCTGATTAAAAAAATTGTTAAATGCACATATAAATTTTTTACCCCAGTTATACAGAATGAATTGGCAGTGTGACAAAGGTCTAGCTACATGTCAGGACATGCTTTAAATGACCGTGCTTGCCTTTAGTAAGGCAATGTAAACTGTGCTGCGTGTATACACAGGCATGTACATGTATAGTTTGATGGCATAGCTGATGATAACAGTACTCAAATAGACACAGGCAGGGGAATCCAGGCAGTGTGTCAGCGTAATATATAGTGCCCTGACAAGTGTGAACAGTAACAACAATGCATGCACAAAGTTCCACGTGTTGTATTGCACAATGCGTCAATTCTTTATCCTTATTATTGGTTGGGTGTCAATTACTATTTTGTATGAGTGCATTGACATCACTTGAAAAGACCAAGTCTCCTCAACTTTAGCACAATGTGTGAGTTGTATTGCCAGTTTCAGTACAAAGGTTTTATTTTTCCACAGTCACAGCTGAGTCGAAGTTGTCTTTCAAAATTGAGTGCATTTCAGTGAGTTACTGTACATGTACATGTAGCACTGTAGCAGATATGAGTTGAACATGTACTGGTACAGTTGTTGATTGCCTTTAGTACAGGATAAAACAACATAGATGGAAGGTAAATTTGCTACAAATAGTTACATGTATGCTCTCTTCCCTGGTCAGAAATATCTTCCTCATTGACAATTCAGTTTGCTTTTAATAAAAAGGCCCTTAAGCACAGTTTCTATGATTCCGATTATCACCCTTGGTGATTCATTCAAGCTTTTGTCGCCATTTTATTTTTCACACTTGCCAGAGAAAGGAAACTGATTATGTTGATCACAGATGTGCAGATTGTTAAGCTAATATGATGCCCTTGCTTGTCACACTTGAGTGAAAAGGAAAGAGTGGGGTGGATACAAGGTGTATTAAGTCAAGATATTGTGCTTAATCCTAAACTTGATGTAGAGGACACATAAGAACATTTAGGAGCAGTTGGTCCTTGCAGTGTGTTTACTGCATATACACTTTACTTTGCACCCGAAGTGCACGTGCAGTCTTAAAGATCTTAAAAGGTGCTGGTTTGTCCTTGAATGAGAATGTGACCTGAGATGATACTATTGTTAACCATATGCTGCCGGGTTTACTTTGAAGTTGGATGACCCATTCCCGGGGGATTTTCAAATTTTCCGTTTTCAAAATGCTTCAAAAATTCGTAACTTCGTTTACTGGACTTTTACACACACTCCCTGGAGCGCTGGAGCACTTTTGTCCCCGGTGGTACAATCATTCAAAACAATGACAGATTTCCTCCCTATTGAAAACTGAAAAAATGTTTGTAATTCCCAGTAGCCCGGTCTTTTGTTCCGAGTAGGGTCTTTTGTTACGAGGCCAAGCTCCTTTGTCCGATTTCGGGCACCTCTGCTTTGCATTTAAAGCCAACGTCTTCGGCACCGGGCACCCCAGCACAAAGTGGTTAATGAATTGCCTGAGTGAGTGTAGTGTGCAACCGGTAGACATTCACTCATTCATCCAAAGAGCTGAATAAGATATCAAAGCAGGCATGGGTATATATTCGTTGTTGCTGTTGAAATTGAATCTGGCCTGAAACCAGATGGGATTGGTTAAAGGGGGGGGGAAAAGTCGAATCATGCAGATTATCTTAGACAAATGACCAAGACCAAGACCATGACCGCACTTGTAAAATAAGTGGAAATCATCTCTGTGTGTTGACCTAAAACTGTGAGGATAGAGCTTGAGTATTGGGTACGACCATACATATATTATTAGTTTGACGAAATGGTGTTGGAATTAACATCAATGTTGTTAGTTTTAATAATCTTGCTTTATAAAGCATTAATCCTAAAAACTTGAGAGGCAACAAAATATTCGTCCTGTTCTATGGAGGAAGGCAAATATACACAATAAGGCCTGAGTATGGGCGTTCCGTGTATCCCTTAAATAGAAATTAGAATCAGTTTCTTGGCACCAAACATGTAATTCCCTTAATCTTCCCTTCGGTTGTACCTTCTTTGATCAAAATGAGGGGGGGAGGGAGGGGACATGAGGGTGACCCCCAGTTAGCTGTAGATTCATAAGAATAATCTACAG
>NW_019091387.1:1905678-1919673 GCF_001949145.1 Acanthaster planci | reverse complement strand
CATCGATTATCTTTTTACTGTATCTCATTTTCTGTTCAAGTGTTTCAATTTGTTAAAGGGTTTGATTTATCTTGCAATAAAAAATGCATATATTACACATATAAGACTGTTCCAGTGTGATCTATGACGATGGTATTACAAAACAATTGTTGCTTGCTGTGATGGGGTCCATGAGTTTTGTACACCCTCGGGGGCAAATGGCACCCTCAGCTTTGCCTCTAGTGCCATTTGCCCCCTTGGGTGTACAAAATGCCATGGACCCCTTTACCGTAGGCAACAATTGTTAAATGTACACCCTAGTGAATATACATGTACTTAGTGTGGACATTCCTTTGTTTTTGTGCAGTTAAGAAAACTTGGTGAAAATACTAATATTTCTTGAAAGAACTAGGAACACGATTTTCAGCTGGATTTTGTAAACTGTTTCCTTGACTGTTCCTCTTCCTTTTACAACAGATGGCCCTAACCCCAATTCCTCTAAACTTCTTTTTCAGAGAATGGGAAAAGTCCTTTGGACATGGGTAAGTCCACAGACTGTCCTCCCTTCCTGCACCGTGTGGACATCTTTTGTTCACAAATCCACACTAGGTGTGTAAGGTTAGCACAAGGGGGTGTACATACACATGTTTTTGTTCAAGTAGCACATACATGTTTTGGCGTGATTATCCATATTCACACAAGCGTTTGATTGCATTATGGTATCAGTCAGTTCTGTATCAAATTTTCAACTTAACTTCCACAAAATATTCCACCATAGCCACGAATTGGAAATAAAAAGTTATTGGCTGAGGGCAGGATTATCAGCAAATTGTGCAGTAACACAAAGATCGAGCGATCACGCATATCAATCAGTAGCACTCATGAAATTCATACATGAAGTGACAGTAACATTACACTTAAAATCTTCAATGCACTTTCGTTTCTGTTGCTCTGTCCTCATATTCAAAGTTGTGCATGTTTGAAGCATTTTAGTTCTGTTCAATCAGCTGTTCTGTTCAGCTGCAGCAAGTGTACAGATAAGTACTAGTTAGAAATTGTATTACAAAAATGCTTTAGTTGATGCAAGGTAAAGAGTTGAGAAAAGTAATTATAGGTTCAGTAATTATGGATTACTTCAGAAATTGACAAATGTAGTTCACTCTGCTACATAGTTCTTACCATGCAATGAATGAATTTTGTTGCAGTGGTGGTTAGCTTCATTTGGACTTTGAAATGAAATCAGTAAATTCGACTAACAAAATATGCCTGTTAAAAATTCAGTTATTCAGATGTTGACATATTTGGTTTCTACCAACACTACTTGATTTGCAAAGATTCCGGGTGGTGTCTGGTAACAAAATCCCTTGGGAGATGGACATAAACTAGGTTTAAAAGAAAACCAAGTTAGAACACTTTCATGAAGTCAGTTACTCAGAACAAAATGTTAGATGTTTTCAAACAGTTTACCATCTACTGTGAATTTCATCCTTTGATGGACAATGAAAGTGAGTTGATCTCCAGTTCTAGTTGTGTCTTGGGAATTCATGGATCCACTCATTTCACATACATTATTTCATGGACCCAATGCCATAACACTGCTGAATGGCTAATTTCTGAGCAAATATGACTATTTTATAGTTGCCAAGAAGTAGTAAGCTTAAAGCTAAAGCATGCTTAAATCCACAGGAACAGTTGCTGAAATCAGTGACAGAAGAATAGTCACATCCATGATGCATCACAACCATTTGCATATGTACATATACAGTGTACATGTACATGTATCTATCCTACATGCTTAAGGAGCAGTATTATTTTCTGCTTTACTGAGTACAATATTTGACCCAGTAAATTGGGCCTTTAATGCAAGCCTAAATTAGTGTTTAGTGTACATGTACCATGACAGCCCTAATAAAATTGGATGAAGTACAAGTAGATGTATTATATTAGCTTTGTCTTCATGAGTGTGGTGTACATGTACATGCTTAAGTTTTCTGGATATGTTGATGTGCACACTTTTACATGTGCATGTACATGTGTGTGTCAGCAGCAGCTGTCAGCTGTATGTAAGTAATGAACTATTTCCCGTGTTTTACACTTTCATGTAGGCCCAGAAAGTATCCAAGTGGACGCATCTTTAAGGACTCCTAGCTATTCAACATTTTGGGTAGCTTTTACAAATGTAACTTTTTCAAGAAATAAATGTGTAAATGAAAGCTTTAAAAATTAATCCTTGTATGTCTGAAGTTATCGTTCAGTTTTCTTTTCATTGAAGGAACATGCAGCTCATAAAAGCTTGCAATGAATAATTTCTTGGATGTACCTTTTGTTCAGCTTTCCACTCTTAAATGTATAAAACATGTTGATGTCCCTTTTAGTGAAGGTTCATCCATTTTGTTGTCCTTTTCACAAGCGTACATATACTCTCTTCTCTGACCCCTCTGTCTCTCTAAAAGTGTACACAAAAAGGATGGTGGCTGAATAAACCCTTTTCAAGTGTACAGGGCTGTAAGCCCCTCTTCTTTGCTTGTGTACAAATTTGCTACTTTTCATTCAGTACTTGGTGGCAAGAGTTACTGGTATTTGTCAGAGTCTTCATTTTCTTTAAATAAAATGGTTATTTTAGTTTTGATACATTCAGGCAACTAATGGGGCTTTTATACACACATTTCCAAGTATATAAGTTTGAGAACTACATGCACATGTACATTCAAATCATTTTGGCCATGTATGATCTCATTGTTCACTTACTAAGATGTATACATGGACCACCTATTTCCATTTTCCAACAGGATAAAGTATTTATTGGCCAACTGCAATCAACACTGTTGCCAGAGAGACATGATACACTTGGCTCTGCATGCACTGTTCACTGCAATTTGACTTGTTACACTTAATGAGTGATGCACTCCAGTAACCCAGAGTAGACACCGGCCATTGTAACATCAAGCTCCATTATTCCAAAATCGGACCAATGTTTGATAGATGTACTATTTAAACTCATTGGATTTCCTGTGCAATACAGCTCATGCTTCTTTGGATTCAACATTCTTCTCACAAGGGTAAAATATAGCTGTCAAATATGGTGGTCACTCGTTACACTACTTTTCCTGAGCAGGAAACAGTTAACGGTCAACAATTTTACTAACTACAGTACCCCTCCCAAAACTAAAATTCTTGCACTGAAATTGCAGTGCCTGCCATAAACCTTAACATCAGAAATGAACTGGAAGTCAAGTCAGATGCGACATATGAAGGCTCAAAAAGTCCCACAAACTGGCTCATAATTCTGCATCCATAGATCAGTATCCTAGCCAAGACCTGCAGCCATCAAGCCTTGCGTGACAGTTCTGATGTAAATATGTAAGCTATATTTAGGCTGTTGTTTTTCCAACAGGCCAATTAAGTAGCAGTGTATACACTGGCCTGTATTACAGGCTTTCTTCATGGTAGCTGGGGTAGTGATACAGCTCACCGAAACCAATAAAGTTCAATGCGAAGGGTTTATTGTGACACTCTAGATCTGAAGGGATCCACTCAGATGGAAAAACAACCTCTCATTTTACAGTTTGAAAGAATCATGTGTAGGATTGAGAGTACAGGAGCTGAAATAGCCTGTGTAACAGCTCATTCATGCTTTGTACCTGCCTGGATGCTTCAAAATTCACTGGAAAGTTTGGGAGGGTTTTAAAGATTGAAGAAGGTAGGGTCCAGATTTCATAATTTTTCATGCTTGTTGAAAGTTGAACTTAAGTACCAATAAAGTGTCTTTGGTTTCCTGCTCAGAATTCAGAAGTTTAGCAAATAGCCCTGGGGAATTACAAGTATTTGAAGAGGTAAAAAGGCAGTACTTTTCCATCATACAAAGTACATTGTATCAATTTGATAGCCTCCTTGAAAGTTATCTGTGTCTTATTCATTTGCAAATCTGATACCCAGTACAGCAAATGGTGATGACCTACATGCATATATACATGTCTGCTTCCCATCCTCAATAATTGTTTGCACACTTGGGAATATAGGTTTTTTAGTCAGGTTTTTTTCTTGTAACAGTGTGGATAGAGATGTAAGCTTAAGAAAATAATTCCAGAAAGTAGTTTAGCATATTCAAGGCCCTGATTGTGAGGTGCTAGTACGTTTGCTAGATCAAGACTGGGACAAAGATGTGGGGGCCCAACACAGAGACTAAGAGGAAGACCTTGAAGTCTGACCCTGAGACTGAGACAGGGGCCAAGATTTTGCAGTCTTAGACTGAGACTGAAGCCTAGATTAACACAATGAATTCAAGACACTTAGACTGAGACAAGATCTTGAGGTAAGAGACAAATGTGAGGGTCGGTCAGAACACAGAGCTCTATGGTCAGAATGACAACCATCATCGGATGCCTAATACACAACACTACAAATGTGTTTTGTTGTATGGAGCAGTATTGATACATTTGCTGCAAACTGGTGGTTTCATTCTCGGTTTTGGGCTATTCTCTAGGAAATGAGCCTAATGTCATACATATGGCAGACAACTTTGTACATGTCTGAATGTTGTTTAATGTGTACAGTGATAAAGTGTTTCAAAAGTTGTCAGAACTTTCTGCTGAATGAGCCAGTTTGTATTTAAAAATACAAGTTATAGAACATGTTATGCAAGTTACGTAGATTCATGCATGGGTGGTATTGAGCACATGAACCCTATAAATTTTACCCAATAGCCTGTCTCTTCTGTGCTGATGAGAGCATGTTTATGGTCAAAGCGGATATTTTAGGAAAATACTGCATTTTGAGGTTCGTGTACTGCTTGTGGTCATTCATTTCTACCTTAAACAGTGCACAGACTTTCATTAGTTTTGGTCTTGGGAGAGTGTTGGGCCCATGGAGAGATCAGCTGTGTGTACATTCTCTTAAGGAAGGTGCTCCTGTGGGACTACTTGATCATTCAAGCTGTATTTCTAGCTAGTCAGAATACACATTGCAGAAAAATGAATGGATGAGTGCATAAAGTGCATTTTCTTTCAATTCAAGTAAAATTAAATTATGAGTTGTCCCCTGTTTCAATTGCCTGGGGCCTGTGATGCCTTAATTGTAGATTGTGTATTTGTTCAGATTGATGGTGCGAGACAAATCGTGTGACCTTCTCTGACTGTGTCATCACAATGACATTTGGAGTCTTTCAGACAGTAGTAGTATGCATACATGTGTGTCCTGTATTATTTTACTCAGTACAGTGTATATGTACATGATGTATTGGAATTGGTAGCAGTATTCAGTGTAAACAATTTAGAGCTGCTTTCTCATTTTTTTAAATTGAGTATTATACAGTGTACACTTCATAATGTGACTATCACCAGGAAAGCTCATGGAAGTTTGGCGAACTTATGAGCTGTGTCAAGTTTTTGACAATAGTGTTGGTCATTTCAGATAAAGAAGATGCCTTTTCTTTGTAGCTGTTTTTGGCACCGGCCAAAATAATGCTTGTTTTTTTTCCAATTGTTTTTTTCCTTTTAACTGTTTTGGGCTCCTGCCGAAAAAGCTTTTGTTTTTCTTAAAAATGGTTTTTCTTAATTTTTAAAATTGTGTTTTGCTTTTTCGCATTTGGTGAAAAGGAACTCTTTCGTCAAGTGTTTTTTCTTCTTCTCCCTGTTCTTCCAAAGTCTCATTCATTTTGTACAGGTTGTTTTCTGCAGGGCACTTCAGTCATTGTGCCACTTTATATCTTCAGAGTTGCCTCAAGCAAAGATCCTATGCATGATGTCATGATGATGTCATCTCCTAATTTATCATAGAATTTTGAATATTTTATTTCCTTATAGGTTTTGTACTCATTTTTTAACAGCAAGATGTGGGCACATTTTTTGATGTAACTGACAATACGTGTATATTAAGTGCACACTCTTAGTCCTCCAGCCTGAAAGGGTCCCAGAAAAACTCGTCATGATGACATCATGCATCAGTTGTCATGTTACATGACGTTTAAGATGCAAACTTCAGAGTCCTATATCTTCTGAAGTATACAATACATCTGATTCCATTGAAACCTTGCACAAATACATTTAGATAGAAAGGGATATGTTATATATGAAATTTGACATCAAATGTGATTATGACGTAAGCAGGTGACAAGTCATTTGACATTAGAGGTGCATCCTTAAAAGCCACATGTCTCCTGAAATACTTTTTGGGCCACTTGGTAATCTTGCACCTTCATTAAAGTTATATTAAGCAAAGTTTAGGATATGAAAAATGTACAAGAAGAACAACAACATGATTGCATCATCAGGTGTCAAATTACAAGACAAATAATATCATTTAACATTATTGATGTTAGATCTTCAAAATCTGCATAAAATCAAGTGTGACTTCTTGCAGCTTGCTTTTTGAACTAAATGATAGGGTAATCTTCGGTCTTTATTTCTTCTCTTGTATGTAAAATCGCTTAACCCTTACTTCCAGTCAAAACTGGTCCAAACCTGAAATGCTTCATAATTTAAAATTGATAGTAGATATGAACTTACATGTACTTTCAATGGTGTAAGTCTCCAACACAATAATATTCCTCAAACCATGTACTGGTGACACCAGACAACACTGGCGACAGGTTGAAAAAATTAAAAAATCTATTTTGAATGTACGTCAGTGGCGAAGCTTATCGGAATCACTTGAAAATTGGTAGATACAATGACCTTTATGCCTCCAATGTTTGTGCAAAATTTTAGGCTGGAAATTACAATGAAAAAACCTGTAATTCATTAAAAATTGCCGAAAAATCATGACAGTTACAGTCTGAAGTTGCCCATTGAAAAGTGGAGTAAATATCTGCATCTATTGTCCAAGGTGTTTGGCTTATTGTATTGTTCATACATGCTGTGCGCTGCTAATGAAAAAATTGCCACCCACTAGTAATACTGCCAACATGACCCGTAGGAGTAAGAGCCGTAGTGGTAAGAGCCATATCCTTTGAACATGTAAAGTGTATAATGGAGCCACACTACTTCGGGGCCTCTGGCAACATGCCAACCACCTGGCAGGGAAAGCGGGTGAGTGTGTATGCTTTGGAAGATTTGTCGTAGTGAAAGCAATCAGTGTGTTGTGTAACAGCTGCAGCGAGGAGGGTATTTTGAACCGCAGAATTAACGACAACTTTTCGATTCCTGCCCATTGTAACTTCATTTTTTTATCCAACCAAGAGAGTTCTCCAAAACAACTCAGTATTTGTCCCGCAACAAACACAACATTTGTCTTGTTTTTATTTTTTAATATCTTGTTTTCTACTTTTTCCCTATAGACATAACATGGGGTCATTCAACACATGATTTTGCCCCTTGTGGCTGATCCCCTTCAAATAAGGCATATAATTAGACTACCATCGGAAGATGTGTCCCACGTCATGATGTCATTATGTGATTGATTATAGAATTTTGAATATGTAATTTTCCCCATTGACTTTGTACACAGATTCTCAAAGTCTTTTGGGCCACCAAGCAATCTTGCACCTCCATCAAAGTTACACAAAGCAAAGCCTTAGAAATCAAGAATAACATGAAGATTATGTCACAAGGTGTCAAATTACAAGTGCTGAAATTTTATTCTGGTAAAATCTTCAAAATCCACATAAAATTAACAGTGGCTTCTCACGGCTTGCTTTTTGCAACAAGTGATAGAGTAATTTTTGGTCTTCATTTCTTCTCATGCACATAACATCACTTGACCCTTGCTTCTGGTCAAACTGGTCGAAAGCCTTATTATTTAAAATGGGTAACAGATATCCACTTACTTTCAGCTGTATAATCCATGACACAATAGTGTTCTTTGAAACATGTATCAGTGATGTCATGCAAAATACGAACCCCCTCCAGCAACAGGTTAAAAATTTGAAAAATGAGTTTTGAATAGACATCTACGGCGAAGTTTGCCAGAATCGCTTGGAAATTGGTAGACACAATGACCCTTATGCCTGCAACATTTGTGCAAAAATTTGGGCTGATGAACTCATCAGACCAGAAGTCATAATAAAAAGACCTGTAATTCATTCAAAATTGCTAAAAATCAATCCCCACAGTTACAGTCTGAAATGGCCCGTCAAAATCTTGGGCAAGTATCTGCATCCATTGTCCAAGATGTTGGGCTTTTTACATTTTTCATACACGCCATGCGCCAACGATGAAAAATATGCCATTTGCTGCTAGTGCTGGCAATTCATCCTGTTGGGGTTAGAGCCATATGCCTTGTACATGTAACGTACATAGGAGAGCCGCACTGTTTTGGGGTCGATGTGCCAACCACATGCCAGGGAAAGCTTGTGAGTGTGTGTTGTCATGCTTTGACAAATATGCAGGCACATTTATCGTGGTGAAAGGAATCAATGTGTAACAAAGTCATCATAACGACGTTATCAGGCAATTCATCGGAAACTGTGCATCTGGATTAAAAGTAACTTGCGAGCACTGACTTAAACTGAAATTTAAACAAAGTTTAAATGGCAGTGACTTCAAGTGATATCATCATTTAGTGTTTATACATGTAGCTCTTCCAACCTTTTGACAACGGCCATGCACTTCTTAAAACCTTGCAAGCAGATGGAAAGGCAAGTATTATAAAAAGAAAAATTACACATTGTGTGTTGATGACGTCATCAGGTGAAAAGTCAGGTGCACTCTTCAAAGTGCTTTATCCTCTGAAGTACATGTCTCATTGGGTTGAAATCTTGCACTGAAGTAGCTAGAATGGGAAGTGTGCTAGATGAAAAATGAAATGATGTAACTATGCCCTCATTTGGTGAATTGACATTTTTTACACATTGATTTCCATTTCTGCCACAAATAACTCATAAACATGTACAGATGTTCATAACCACAGTCCTCTAGTTTAATGCTTCACTTTGTAGATATTTCAACATTCTGTTGAACATATTTCTCTCAAACAAATTAGGTGTTATCAAAATTCTTTTTCCTAGACTTCTAGTATGCCAAAAAGATGTGTTGGTAGTATGGATAATTTTGTGACATCATCATTCCAAGTTCCAATTTTTGTTTTTCACTTACTGTAGTAAATAGGTTCCAGTATTCATTAAATTCACAGGGTAGATTAAACTTGAACTCCTTATTATTTATACAAAATGGTATCATGATGACAAGATCCTGGAACATTTTTTAGATGTTGACATTTGTGTGCATATCTCATTGACTTTTACACTTTTTACTATGCGTGTTTTATATTAGATGCATAAAGGAAAGTTTATTTTTAGCACAGTTTCAGTGATCATAGTGCTCTGTTGCAAACAGACACATAGCATCTCATTCATTGTTTTGTTACAAAAACAACCATTTCACGGAAATGAATGTATATACCATAATACCATAGTTATACCAGGAATACCATAGTTAGACGATATGCCTTGGTACTGTGTAATTTCCCTTACCAAACTTGACTGTTATTATAGCAGTTCAGCAGCATTACTATGGCATTCCAACAGCATGTAACATATCATTCACATAGCATGTAAAGGATTGAATGAATTGTGGACTGCTATCATCAGCAGTCCAAATAGAATTCCTGATAGCATTCCTGAGCCATCATAGCATTCAAGCCAGAGTATGTTCTGAAAAATATAGCACTCCTCATCAAGTGGAAATCTGCTGAATAGCATTCCTAGTGTGGAGCAATGCTGCTGGTATACAGTACTTATGACTGGAATTTTGAGGGTCAAGGCAGTGGATTTTGTCCAACTATAGCATTCCTTGGGTTGACAATAGCATGCATTCACTGAATGCTATACTTGCTTTTCATTTATTTTAAAGTCAAAAGGAAAGCCATAATTAGGAGTGTGCTACCCCAACTCCATGCAGTGGACATGCTACTACCTTATTGCATGAACTCTGGCTGCACCAACTTCTGTGCAGAGTTCTTTGTGGTTGGTCATGTTGGTGGGAAATTTGAATTCAGTCCGTTGGCAGTTACACCATGAAGCAAGGAAGACATGTTGGTAGAAATGTGAGCTTACAAAATCGTTTCTCTGCAGAATCCTTCAAAGCAACTAGTCAGTTCACATATATGTGAAAAGAGTATGTAAGAGACTTGCAAGGTATGACTGTATATTCGAGTATTAATGTTAATAGACTTAGATTAAATACCTTCACTAGAGATGAGCTTGTACTACATAAGTACAGGTACATTTGTGTTGATGTCACGTGCACATAAGTACCGGTAGAGATCCTTCAATTATTCCAAATTTCAGATTGTGTTATATCAACTAATCATGACCCTTAAAAGGTAATTTGTCCAGTCATGTCAACTTGCTTTCCGTCATCTTTTTTGAATTTGGGATGATTGATCTATCGAAAATTTGAAAGAGAGGAGTACAAACAGTGAGGTTACCGGGACTAACAAACATGTATGTGTATGATTTAAATCCGTCAACTTTGAAGAAATACATGTACAGAGTTAATTCAGGTACAAGTATGTTTTGGTGCGTGTATTTTATTCCATATAAAAAGGAAAATCTCTCAATCAACTGAATTTTTGCCACATTGGTAGAGAGAAAAAAATGTCCCATTATTTTTATTATTATTATTAATGGTTTTATTGAGAAATCAGCATTCGCAGCTATAAGATATGGCTAAATTTTTATTGCTAATTTATAATTAAGACAATTTACAAAACAACAAGTACATGTATATGGAGATCATTATTCTGANAGATTGCAATATATAGACAATTTGTAGATCTTTTCTGCCCGAATATAAGGAATGTCTTTGTCAGAACAAGACCTGAAATAACGTAAAGTCAGAATTACGCGAAAATGTCAAGGAGTAAGGCAAGAACTCGCACTTCTTTTTACAGATATTTCGCTAACTACTGCAAATATGGATATGCAACTTACATGAATAGATGGAAGAACATCTGCCCTGTCAGATGACACCAAGATTGCAATATATAGATAATTTGTAGATGTTTTCTGCCCGAATATAAGGAATATCCGTGTCACAACAAGACCCGCAAAAACGTAAAGTCAGAATTAAGCGAAAATGTCAAGCAGTAAGGAAGGAACTCGCACTTCCTTTCGCAGATATCTCTAACTACTGAAATTATGAATATGCAACTTACATGAATAGATGGAAGAACATCTGCCCATTCAGATGACACCAAGATCGCAATATATAGATTGTTTGTAGATGTTTTCTGCCCGAATATAAGGAATATATGTGTCACAAAAAGACCCGCAATAACGAAAAGTCAGAATTATGCAAAAACATTAAGCAGTCAGACAAGAACTCGCACTTCCTCTTGCAGATATTTCCTAACTACTGCAAATATGGATATGAAACTTACATGAACAGGTAGAGGCACATCTGCCTTTCAGATGACATCAAGATTGCAAGCTTTGGGTACTTTTTGAGATCTTTTCTTTTCGAATATACGAAGCATTCTTTGTGCAACAAGGAAGCCCGCAATAGCGTAAAGTCAGGTTATCGCAAAATTATTCTGAGACAACAAACAAAATAGCCACTGAGACTAAGGTTTGAGTTTTTGGCACGTTATTCCAAGCCACTGGTTTATTTGTCTTTGACACTAAAAAGTTTGGCAAAATTAGCTTAAACGGGCAGGCTTGCCCCAATCTGCCAAGCTTGGCATCCACGGGCCCGAATCCTTGGCAGGCTTGCCAACCATTCGCCTTAAGGCTATAGGAATATTTATCAAAGTTAAACGCTAGCCCCACCAGAACGAGAGGGTGCTAGTCACAAAATGCTTATAATTTGTCGAATGTCATGTCTGGAACAATTAACAAAAGATTTGCAAAGCACGCCGTTTTTTCCACCGTTTGAAAATACGGTTGGAAGAAGCCCCACCTGAACAAGAGGGTGCTTGGCGTAGGGTTCCTAAGATTAAACAGCAAGTATTAACTGTAAACATCAAAATTCAAAGTTTAATTGAAACCTATTTACTAATATAATTTGATTATCATGTTAGCCAAAATCGAGGCACTTCCCGTCGCTTCCGGCAAATTTCTGCCACACGCGCCAAACGCGCCCCACCGGAACGACAGGCAAGTGCATCTCCCTATTAACGCCCCTAGAATTGAATTATAATAACAACAGTAAAGAGGACCATCGCTATGAACCCTTTGAGTGGGATAAACTCAATTACACTCAATTAAAGGCAGCGCAAATGCAATCCCGAAGATTCGACCGAAAGTGCATGTTACCCGTATGGGACAGGTGAACCCCATCATATCTGTACAATGAGAATTCGGACCATTTAAACTGCGGATGATGTAGCACTGACACGCCCTTGCGACGGCTGAGGGAGCGCGCCCATCTATTCACGGCCCGCCGTTTCATCTCCATTTTCGCTGGATTAATGGTCCCAAAGTAACAAGCTCGCGGTAGTATATCAGACCACACTAATTTAGCCTGGGGATACTTAGCACTACATTCTTTCATGAATAAGGTTATCCGCTGCCGCATGCTGAAAAAATCAGTATCGCCCAAATCATTAGTGCCAATGTGAACGATCAGCATGGCCGGTCGAGGGCACTTAGCTTCCAGGTCAGATAACAATTGATTTATATCACTGTATCGGGCTCCGCCCAGACCGTTCCAGCGTACTGGTGGACTGCATTCCAGCCTGGTTGCCGCTCTGCGGACGATGGAATCCCCAATGATCCACACATCCCCTGTAAACAAGGGGTGGGAACAAGTGAGACAAAATGGTGGACAAAACGCGGAATTAAACAGCTGAAATTAAACGCCAGGCAGCTAGCAAAGTACAATTGGACGGATATAAAGTTGAGCGGCATTTGAACGCCAACGGCCCATTGCCTTAACTTCATCCAACGAAAAACCCAAGGACGCTGCAGTAGACGCCGCCCCAATGCGGAAGGAGTGTGCACTAAATGATGAGCCTCCAAGGCCCAAGAAAATCAGAACCCGTTTCAATGTGGCGTTAAACTGGTACTGGGTAAGGGGATCGCCCCCAAAATGACAGAAAAAACTACCCTCCTGCTTCGGACGCATCTGGGCGTAGACTGTGAGGGCTCGCACTGGACAGATGGTTTCGTCCCCTGAGCGAACTAATTTCACAATCTGAGGATTACCCATTTGGTTATTCTTTGTGTACCTGAAGGTGACTAAAACGGAAGCACTGTCCTGCCCCACATTTATAAATTCGACGTCCGAAGCCAAAATAAGTGAGTGTTGCACGTTTGTTTTTGAAATGGCGGCAAACTCGCTTATACGCATGAAACAAAAGAATGCACATAACATGACCGCGTGGAAAAGTGCGACTTCGTAATGATCTTTGCACACGTGTGGGAGTGCTTGAATGATGCGGGCCAAAACTGGCAAGGTCATAGGCCATCGTTCGTCAATAACGGGATTATCCCTACGGCAACCCGACAATAATTTCGTCACCAAGAAATCTTTCGTTGGGTCCGGCCAACCGGAAATTTTGTAATAATAACCCACCCCGGAAACGTAAGTTGCGATAGTTGATGGTGCAAGACGCTGCAATGACAGCCATGCAATAAATCGCAGAACATCAGCAGGCGAGGACGGAGAACAGGCATCAATTTGTTGGCATCGAAATGAACAAAACGCCCGTCAGCCAGTCTGATATGTCTTATGAGTATTTGATGCCGATGCAGCTAGTAATAGGCGGTTGATCTCACCTTGTATTACACTTGGAGAAGATTGGCGATCGGCGTCATTGGTATGTCCGCCTTCGGTGCTAGTGCACGGAAACGGTTCACCTGAAAACGTGAGAGGGAGTCTGCAATTTCATTATGCACGCCGGGTATATGATAGGCTTTAAATGTGATGTTGTACCGCAAGCACTGGCATACGAAAAGACGCACAAGATGCATGATCTTATCGCAATGTGACGATTGCTTGTTAATGATATTTACCACGGCTTCGTTATCAGAATGGAAACGCACCTTTCGACACAATTTGGATTAAATGTATTAAATGTGTATACTAACTGTAATAATCCTTGTACTAATGACAGGAAAACTGTGGAGAAATAAAAGGA
>NW_019091387.1:1867058-1903600 GCF_001949145.1 Acanthaster planci | reverse complement strand
TGTAGGCCTAACTGTGTTAGCGAGCATTACATCCCTACCGGCCGAATCGGTAATGCCCGGCCTACTGACAACATTACTGACCCCGTTGCAAACAGCCGAATTCAGACCTAGGCCTACGCCTATGCTAGGATTAGCTATATTGTTAACTACAGAGTCCTGCTGCTGAGGCTGCAGACCACGAGCAACTCCTTGGATGGACTCACCACTTGAAGGGCCTCCGCCGGGCGCAGCTGGATCCCCGCTAAAACTGCCCTCCGGGACATCCACCGCTTGGGCGGGCGCTGGTTGGGCTATGGCCGGAGTGTGTCGCTCCCCGGCCGGCCGACTGCATGCAGTGATGAGTGGTGCGAGGTTGACGGTACCAGCTGCGCTGTCCCCAGCGGTGCTCTCCGTAGCAGCCCCGGTGCCCGTCGAAACTGAAATCAAAAATCAACTTAAAGCTCAGAAATATAAAGCGGAGAATGGCACTAATTCTGATTTTTTCCCATGAAACAAAAGCTTTGGCCTGCAAGACAGCAGCCAAGCAAACATGTACCAAAATGGTTTCATTTACATCATGCACTCTTTGAAATCAAATAAACTTATTTTATACGTCAAAAACGGGAGAAAAAACGACATTCTGACTCGTGATTGGGGATTTCATTAAACAAAAGCATCCTCGTTTCTTCAAAATCATCCCTTCATTGCTGTTCAGCGCAGAATTTCATTGACTGAAAACAATATTGAAAATAATGAATTGACTTTTTTAAAATACTTGAAATACATCGACTGATTAAAACAGGATAGGTCTAAGTGTTACATACACGTCCCAAGCATATAGCACAATGCAGAAAATCAGAAATCAACTTAATTAAAGCTGAGAAATATAAAGGGGATAATGACGTTAATAGTGATTTTTTTCAGGTGAATGATATAAAGAATACCGTATCATTAATTGAATTACACAGCCGATTAATATAAAGAACTTTCAACGCCTTTCTGGTAGGACTCCTTTGCCTCTTAATGTCGGTCACTGTACCTCTGAATTTGTTCTCGGAGCTTTTGGAGGCTGACTATATTTTTGCCGTCGTGACATTCCTCGCCGTTCGTGCAGTTCTGGAGAGCCTTCCGGATGTATGCCTTGGATTCTTCTTCTTGGGTGGTGCTTTTTGCCAAATAGAAATACACCTTTGCCAGCATTTCAAAATCCAATGGAGAAACATGTTCCTTCAAGATGTGCTCAAGGTCAGCTCGCGCACTATGCAGGAGATCAACGTTATGGCTGCTTTTGTACTCATTTACGTAGATATTTGCCCGCTTGGAGTAGGCAGAAAAATTGATCTTGGAACTGTCGAGTTCGATGGACCTTTTTAGCAAATGTATGGCCTCTTGAAAGCCATTTCTGGGGTAAGCATAATAACAAATAGACGCTTTACGAGCTAGAATGCGCGCCTCCATGGAATTATCTGGGGACACCTCAAGTGCCTTATCCAGACATGCCTGTTGAGTTAGATTTTCGACCGTTATTTTTGGCCGCAACTTGTGTGCTTTATCGACAGTCCGGGCTAACTCAAACCATGCATCGCACTTCATTGCGTTATCCGCTTGTGCGCTGGTCAGTATGGCTTGGAAGTTTTTGACAGCTAAGTCCAACGCTGCCTTCCTTGCCTCAGCCGACATGGTCGCCGGGATGCTGAACATTTTAAAGTTGGCTAGTCCAATACCAAAGAGCCAATCTTCTTTCTCTTTGTGATCCACCAAATTACCCGCCAACTCCATGGCTTTGACGTAGAGATCGCGCGCCTGCCTGTACCGCTCGTGTGTAACCGTCTCATCGTAGAGANGTGGCCTGTGCGCGCAAACCGTTTTGGCGCAGTCCCTTAATTGGGACAATTGTATAACAATTTCCGCCTGTGCAAAATGAAGTTACATATCGCTATGATTATGAATCACCTTGGCCTCCTGCCAGCAAGGAGTGCCGGTTACCGGGTGTCTTTACTTCAGCCCTAATGTTTACTTCACCATGGCAACAAACAGCTGATCGAGCGAGAGATTGACAACAAACGTTTGCCTGCCCAGAATAATGCATTTTATCTTGTATTGATAAAATAGAATATACCAAGTAAGTTATAAAGTTAAAAAATGCGCTGCAAGAACACTGCTTGAGAGGTTGATTAAATAGACGAGATTGATTTAAATGACAAGTACACCACACAAAAAGAGATATTCATATTAACTATTCATACATAACTCAAGAAATCACCAGAGAAAACAGCAAACAAAATGAACAAAGTAGACATGTACACAATTAATGAAGAGTATTAGGCATAGAAAAATGTGGTACCAAGGAACACTAGTTATACACATACCAGAATAAGTCAAGAAACCAAATACACATTAATTCTACCACAAGACGCAGCTATCAGGAAAAACACTAAAGTCAAATAATTGTCAAACGGGCAAGGGAGATGTGAATTTTCCAATCAGGGGAATGGGAAGAATAGGAAGCAGCCACAGAGGGGTGGAGGCAGAGGGCGAAAAAAATTAGGAAAAAGGAAAGGGAGAACAGAACAAAAAAAATTTGAATGGCCCAGAATGCTAAAAACTGTCTCAAGTCAATAATGTCAGTGATGTCACTTACTCAAATGACCTTGACTTTAGATCTAGACTGATTTCTAGTGGTTGAGTGCTTCTTTCTGAGTACCTAGTCCTGCAAAGTACTCAGATTGCCGAGTTTGACTATAAGTTCAGACTTGTATTTCCATATATGAGTGCAATTACTGGTGCAAGTACATTGTGCTTGAAGCTAAAACCTATATTTTGTCATTACTATAACAATGGATTGTCTTTGTAAGCATTTCTCAACAATGTGAAGTGAATTTTTGTTCTGATGTGCATAAGCCATCCCAAATGAAAGTTTTTCCCAATAAAATGCTACACAGCAGACATGCAGACATGAAAATTTAGGTCATTTAATAGAATTAATCTTCTGTGTTATTTGAAGCCTTCATGTATTTCATGCCCTTGGATTCCTCAGATTAAAACTAAAAGTAGAGCATTCAAGCATCAAAGGCTGAGAAATTAGATTTATCAAAGGATTCTGCAATAAATGGTTCAGAATGAAGGATGAGCCAGAAATGTCAACAGAACAAATTGCTGTAAGTGCCTGTGTGAAAGAAAACTTGTAAGGTGGACATTTAAGCACTGTAAACTGATCAAGAGACTCTGTGGGAATTGTCTGCTTGCTAATAATCCATGGTATGAGCAAGTAATTGGGGTAAGATCAGATTTCAAATCTCTGACTGTGACTTGTGCATGCCTCAAGAGGGCATGTTGGACTGGCATGTACTGACAGTGAACAAGTTGGATGTGTCATTTGATGGTTTTGTACCATGCACTGTTACACGTGTACATGTAGGTACATGTACATGTACATGTATGTATCAAGCAGTAAAGGTTGGGGGGAAGAAAGAGGAGGGCATACTTTCTCCTCAATTTTCCCCATATCCTGTCCCATTTGCCTTGTCATGTTGCTTTAAAGAATTAAACATTAATTGATACACGTACATGTAAACAGTTCAGACAGTTTCCCTATTCAACAACATGCAACATGACCATGTGTTAACATTTGATAATTCCCGCTGCAATTTGATAATCCCCATTGCTTAAAAAATGTTCTGGCACCTGGATACAAGCATACATCGATAAAATGAGTATACATGTTCAAATGATTGTGTGTTTTGCTGTTTAAAGAAATAAAATCAAAAATTGGCCAAATTTCAAATGTCATGTCACCTGGTGTGTATTATTTTCAATCAAGAGTAAAGAAGAAAATATTGTAATGCCAAGACAGCTTTGCATTTTGACTTTTGCATTTTGGCTTTTCATAAAGGTTTGATTAAATTGGCGTATCCAGCTTGGGAAGGCAACTTGCCTTGCCTTTGCGGACATTTTGCCCTTTTTCAGAAAAAGAAAGTACCAAATTAAGCCAAAAATTGGAGCAAATTTTGCAATTTGCAAACTGTTCAATCAGTCAATAGTATTCAAGGATCAAGTAATCTTGTAATGTTATCTAAATTAAGAGAATGAACAAATTTGTTTCTAATTCCATTTTTGAGAAACATGGTACATGACATCGTGATTTTTTTTCATGGAAGCATTTGTCTGAAGCTGTGCACTTAAACCAAGTGGCTTGCAAAATGTCAGAGTGAACAAAATTATTCTAATTTCTGATCATTCTCCTAGTTCCATCTGATTGTTCTGATTTCTTGATAGCACAGTTAATTTAGTACAGTTCGTTGGGGCATATGGTATCCCACACTTTCAGCACTTAGTCATGCCATTGATAATCATCAATGTCGCAGGAATGGTTCAGTACGTGTAATGTACAAAGCAGTGTCAATGACAGTACAAACTTTTACAGAATGCAATATATATTGCATAACTGTACAGAGAATCAAGAAGTTCATCCTATTTCCCACCAACAAATTCTCTCATAGTATGAGATAACTTGTAGCTGTCATATTAAAAATTCATATAGTGGACTCATGGAATGCATGATCAACAATGCGGTGTACATCAACAGTGTGTTTTTAAGGCACACATTACTACAGTGTCTTTATATTTGATAGGCGCGAATCAGATCTATGAAGGCCTTGTCCTGCAAAGCCACAAATGCCAACAGCAAAAGGAATTTCACTGTCCCTTTAAAAAGCTTTCCTTTTGAGTCTTGAATAAGAAAAAAAAAGAGAAAACAAAGTGTTTTCTTCAAGCATTTCGGGTGATTGAGCTTAAGTATCTTCTGTATAAATTTGACACCTGGGCGGTTGGTAACAAGGCTAGAATTACCCAGACATGAAAATCATGTTGCTGATATGCCTACTCATGAGTCTGATAATGAAAAAATGTCATAAAATTGAGTTACAGAATCTAGAAGACAGACAAGTGCATTGCTAGGGCAGCCCTCAACTGGCAGTAATGTTTTGTCATCATTGAATTCAAATCTTTTGTGGAAACTTGCAAAATAACACGCCCGTATATGGCAGGAAATTGCTGGTATCCTATAATTCTACCATTTAAAGAATATCGCTGTACCACCAACACAAATATGAATGCTGCAGAACAACGGACATTCACTAATGTGCTGCGTTATACTAAAGCTTGTGATGCTTGTAATGCAGGTGACTCTTTGTGATAGACACAGATGTGTGTTTCCATTGTTTATGTGAAAGGGCCTCTAGCTCTGTTTTATAGTGCTCAACCCTCCCACTTGGAGGTTTCCGTTGATTCTTTTTAACTTCAGCTTCCATGTAATTATGTGTACATGTATTTGTGAAGCTGTTCAGATGGGTGATTTGTTCAATTTTAAAATGGTCTCCAAAAAGGTTCCTTACTTCAAAAAGTCACCATTTTTGTTGCATCCACTAGCAGTGCTGGAGGACTCAAGTCTGAACTTGGACTTGAGTCATGATTTTCAAGTACCTGGACTCAGATAGTTGGGACATGGACTCAGAATCAACAATTGAGAACTCTGTCACCACGAGGACTCAGCCCAAGTCCAGCCTATTTCCCCACCTGCATTCAACTCCACTTTACCACAATTTCATTTAATGAAGACAGTGACGCAGTTCTCAATTCAGTTGTGCTGCAATGCTAACGCAAACGCCTGTACACCTGTGTATGTACGTTGGTACGTGTGAGTGTAGGGCAGACTTGTTCTGCAAACTGTGCAGACATACATGCATCATGAGGCAGGTGAATAACAGTGCACAGTGCCCAGGCAACAAAGAAAAGTCAAAATGGCGCAACTAGACTATTGAGACTTTCGTGCGGAACTGGCAACTTCACTACAGCCATTTTAGCATTACATTACATTAATCTTTAACTTCAATCTTGGACATTACTTTTTCAATCTGTACATCCTAGAATGCTCTATCTGCTTAAATATCAGCTGTGCTAGAATTAAACGGAAACCTATCGCAAAAAACGCATGGTGCTACAGCATGAGACTGAGGTACGCGTTTATATGTCTGTGCATGTGCACCGCCTATTGGCCATGTCTGACACCGAAACAAAAGTTTCGAAAGTTATAGCTAATACACTGTAGCTAGAGCTGTTGTCAACCTGCCCATGTACATTTCCAATTTATGAAGGCCTAGACCTATCCAAAGCTTTCTGATCATCCTACAGCGCAGGCACAGATTTTTGGCTGGGTCTTACCATGTGTGTTGCCTGCAGTGTCTGTGATCAATCATGTCAGTGTTGCTCTGAGTGATTAAGTTCTGATTTTTCAATCAGGAGTAATCATGCCTCAAAACTGTCAAAAAAAGCATTCAGCCCACTGTTTATTTAATTTAGAATAAATTATAAATGCAGGAAATGTTAATTTTTTTGATGCACTTTTATATGTAGTTTGAAACTTATGAAATTTGCACTTTGAGATTCGTTGAACAAGAAACATTTTTCACAAATGAGTTAAGTTAGGGATTTTAACGTTTTATTTTGGCACCTGGGAAGCCCTAATTCAATTTAATAAACAATGAGGGTGATACATTTTATTTATTCGGTTGACGTGCAGACTACATATAGTTTGCTATTGAGTGTATTCCATTACCAAAGGTGGTCAGAAAGTTGTTGTCCAATGATACAAAATATGCCTTAGTTCTCAAATAAAGTTGAATCCTAAAACACTGATTTAAATGTTCAAGTTGTTTTTCCTCATATGTTAAGGTGTTCTTATGCTGGTCAAGGTCACCAAAGGTTCAAATAAGTTCCACTTAATTATCCTTTTCAATAGTAAAGATGTGTCAACTGTGATAATACTTGTGTCAGTGTCTTTTAGAACACCAGGCCCCCAATCAGAGATTCATAAAAGGACTGAGACTCAGACTTGGGCTCGGATGGCATAGACTATGACTTGGACTCGAGTACAAGGACTCAACTACGGCACTGCTCTCTAGGCTCCCTGATGTACAGTTTTGTGTCTGTGGTTTCTGCTAACCAGTAGATGACGCTGTGTATACAAGTGAAGTTGTATCCCAAATTTCCACTGATGTAATAAATGCAACAAGGCCAGTGTGTTTTCCAAGTAATGCTTCCTCTGGCACTGGTATGTCCCATGTGTTTCACATATTGTTCCAGTGAAATGGAAGAGACAGTTTCTATGGTTTTTCCTTTGGTGTACTTTCCCTGATGTACCTGGGAGGTTTCTGGCTGGCTTAACTTAGGAAAGGTTAACATAACAGAAGCACAGATCAAGGCAAGTGTCTCTTCATGGGTATTTGGGTTTCTCTGTTAACATGACAGAGGCACAGATCAAGACAAGTTTCCTTTCATGGGTATTTAGGTCTGTCAACTAAACAGTTAAATGTCATCAACCCTGGGTTTTTCTTGAGTGGCTTCTCAGGCTTTCTGGCCTGATAATCATATCAACAGTATTTGTGGCACCCAAAAGTTCCCCAAGAATACTCAGACTAATTCAGCCTTAGTTAAATCATAATTGGCTTTGAGTATAAAAATGGACACATTTGCAGTAAAGATGTGATAGTGAAGCATTTAACAGATTTGGGACTTTAAGTCATTTAAGTTGGGGAACATTTCAAAAGTTGAAAGTTTTGGTAACTTTCACTTTTTACAGTAGTGAAAGTAATCACTGTGCCGTGGATAATATCCAATTTTCCTTGGAATAATGGAACATTTTCCTTGGAATAATGGAACATTTGGATACATGTATATTCCAAATAAATACAGTGTATGTAGAATGACCTGTTCTGAGGTTTTAATTTTAATGAACACATTGCTGGTCAGAAGGCAATCATCAGAATCATTTCTCGGGAAATTCTAATTGGAAAAAGGACACATAAACATACACACTTGAGAAGTGAAAAGCATCTTGAGGGGAGCACATGATTAGAAGTACCACAGGCTATCGTTAATTGGAATTCCATCACATGTAATGCTGGCTTGCTAATATTGAAACCTGGTCACATTTGATAATGATCAGTCATAAGGCGTTCCTGTACAATCATTAGGTGTCATAATAGACCCAAGGGAGAGCCTGAATTAGAGACAAATCAGCCAGCCAAGATTGTGTCATGACAGGAGCCAGGCTGACAGCCTCCAGCAATCCATCAATGACCAACTTCAAACAATTTGTGGTTGTTAGTCTTAGCCTGTTTCTTGAAGTCAAAATGGTTGATTTCAATTTCATGGCTTTTGTTGCATTTTTTTGAATGAGGGACAACTAGAGACTCCTTGGAGTTGTTATTAATCCATTTTCATCCCATTAACCGTTAATCAAACACAAAAAGAAATTCACAATAAATACTATCCCTAAGGGCACCATGAAAGATAGAAGCTGCAAACCCTAAAGGTTTTGAAAAACAGACTTGGCACAGTAAAATGGCTTGATAATTTCCTTTTGGTGTATTGATCATGTGTGTTTATATTAAAATGACCAGCACCATGTTCTGGGGTTGCATCCAGATAGTCACTTTGATACAGCTTTTCCACTCTGTTCCAGAAATGCAGGTATTTGTGCATTTCTTATAACACCAGCTGGTATGTGGCGACATCATACACCTGGAATACACCTGTAGCAAGTAAAGAGGTTGAACTCCAAGCATTCCCTGTGGGATGCCACACTTGAATGCCTTAATTTGTTTCATTCACCTTCACTTGTTATTGTGTTGCCACTGTTAGGGGTTAGTTTGTAGCAACTTTAGTGACTAGTTAACATTCCCTTCGCTAGGCCTGCACCATGTTTTTAACTTTTTCATTATTTGAAGGAAAATGTTTTATACTTGTTCATGAAGTGTGTATTTATATCAGCCGTGTGAAGCACGCTGATACACTGTAATCGTCAACTTTCTTTCTTCTAGCAAATGTTCACAAAAAATGCAATATCTTCTCAATTCATCCACTGATTTGAGCCACATTTAGAATCTAGCTTGGGTGGAGTCTCATGAGTAGTGATTAGCATGTTTGGCCAGTGGCCACCTAATGGTCACTAGTGGTTATTTTCTTCAAAATTACAAAATGCATCTTCCCCAACTTCGGTCCAGTTATTGTCAAACTTGTCAGTGGCATCCCTGGACCAAACCTCCTAAAAGTAGTTCACAGAATTTGGCTAGTGGTCACCTAGTGGTTACTATTGGTCATTTTCTTCAAAATCACAAAATTTTCCATCAGATGATAGCTAAAACATTGAAGTCAACTGCATGAAGTGCTTAACTGGAGTACTTCACACAGATGAAGCGCTGATGACAAAAAACCTCTTACAATATTTGCAAACTTGAAAATCCCATGGGCATACTGTTCATTGGCTACTGTGTGCATGGATGTGCAATATCTGGCTGTTACGTATGCAGCGCACAGTGCATAGGGCATGTGCTCAGGAGTTGGCAAATTTTCAAGCACGTGGCGCTGAGAGTAGATCGCATTGTATGCAATGCCAAAAGAGACAAAAGTATAAAATCTGTAATCTGTGCTCTTTCGCTATGAAGGAATGTCCTTTTCTTAAGAAAAACAAACAAAATGTGAAAATGCTCTTTGCCCTGTCCTTAAGACAGACAAAACCTCTATTTCTTTTTAATTTGTTATTTTTGCCTATTGACATAGCACGTGGTCATTCTACACGACTTTCAGTCCTTGCTTTGGGCCAATTTCCTTCAAACCCTGCACATTGTTGAGCTTTCACCGGAAGATGTATGCCAAATCATGACGTTGTCATGACCTCATCACCTGATTTATTGTAGAATATTTAATTTTTTCCCATATCTTTTGTACATGTTTTCAAGGCAACGTTTTTGTTCAGCAATCTTCAAATGTTATCAAAGCTACATGATGCAAAAACCTTGAAGCAAAGATAATACTATAATAATAACAACGTCATGATGACATCACCACGTGATTTATAATTGTGAATATTTCAATATTATTGTAAATTTCTAAACACCGTATAAAATCAACCATGGCCTCCTGTTTGTGGCAAGTGGCAAACTAAAATTTTCTCGTCTCCTGTGGGTCAAATCATGTGACCCTTCCTTCCGGTCGAAACCGGAAGTGGGCTTATAATTTAAAAGTGCTGATAGGTATGAACTTGTTTTCAACAGTATTAGTTGGTGGGGGTAAAAGTATTCTTCAAATCATTTACCGATGACGTCATGTACTGGCAATTGTCTCGTGCCTTTCTAGTGACAAATTAAAAATTGTGAAAAATGAATTTTGAATACAGATGTCTGTGGTGAGGTTTGTCCAAACCTCCTGGAAATTGACATAGATGATGATCTTTACCTAGTTAACATGTGTGAAATTTAGGGCCAATGACATCATGAGGCAGGAAGTTATAACGAAAAAAACCTTTAAATCATTAAAAATGGCAAAAAATCAATCCCATATGCTAAAATCGACAATTGCCCATTGAAAGCTAGAGTAAATATCAGCATCCATTGTCTGAAGTGTTTTGCTTGCTGCATTATTCATACATGCTGTGTGCAGCTGATAGAAAAAATGGCCATCTCCTGAAAATGTCAGGAACTCTACTCGTAGGGTAAGAGCCGTAGTGGTAACAGCCATATGCTTTGTACATGTAAAATGTTTAACGGATTCCCACTTTTGGGGGGGAATCTGGCAAAATTCCAAACACGTGGCTGGGAAAGCGTGTGAGCGTATATTGCCACACTCTACTGTAGCAAAGAGGGTAGTGGTCCCACAGAAATTTTGAACTGTTCCAACTTTTTATTTGTATCAAACCAAAAGAGTTTCCCGAAACAGCTCAGTGTTTGTCGGTGAACACAACGTTTGTCTCATTTAGGTTTTTTTTTGTGTGACCATCTTTTTGAGAAGTCACAAGATTTTAGACAGTAGCCATATCACAGATATTTTACTGGATACGTTTAACTACACATGGCAAGGAGCAGGCAGTTGGAAGGTTTGATCATTTTGTTTTGAATTACTAAACCACAGATTATTACTGTAGAGTCATTGGTGTACGCCAATGTACATGCACTGCATACACTGCAAATCAACAATGGATAGTGATCCATGATCAGACTTAATGAGCTAGTTTGGTATTTCAACAGCGTATGTCCAAACAGAAGCACATCTGAGGTTATTTTGAAACATAGAAGAATGGCATGTGATGGTCTGTTCTATCAGCACAGCCATACGGCTACCCAACTGTAGTTCCTTAAAGGCATTGCCTTTTTGAAGTACAAATGGCTCACTGTTTCTGACTTTTAAATTATGTAAATCCTGTTTCAATTCAATTCAAAGTGTGGTCGTAATTTTCCAGCATGTTTTGTAGTATATTTTTCTTTTGTTATTCTGTTCTGTGAGCAAAGAAAATGACAAATGTACATAAATACACCTGCAGAGTTTAACTCCTGCCTACTAACACATGTATGGTACTGCCATGAGATTATTCTACACAAAAAAGTGGGAGTGATTTTCCTTATATTGCTTGTAGCCTGGGCATGACGTACATTTTCTCAAAACCCAAAGTATTGGCAAAGCATCCACCCACTACTGTTTTCTTGGCAAAACAGTATTGGATGGATCCTTATCTTGAGTCAATTCTCCATGTCAAATAGTAATTTCCTTTCTGAGGTCCTTAATTTGGATGGTACTTTACTGCCTTGTATCTGAGAACAAGCACCAGCTGAATAGAGTGGCATCACCCTGTTGTGTCATGTACAGCAACTGGTAATGATGATTATTTAATATGAAATTATCTCACCTCTTTGAAAGTAAATGAATAGGAAGCACTGAGGGGCTTGCTTTAAAATAACCACAATAGTTGTCCTTGGGGGATGTGTCACCAGGACCAGGATCATTCAGCTGGCTATGTCTTTAGAGTCTGAAAGTGAAAGGCTATTTTGATGGAACCTCAGTATTCTTTGATCAACATTTAATATGAATATTTGAACTGTGTTAAAAATCCTCTGTTTTGGTTGATTTAGTGCTTTTTCAAAGTATTCCAATATTGGATTAATCCTTTCATGTGCAGTGTCCCAATGACAAGTACATGTGCTTGCACAGAGTACATTTATGGATCCAGGACAAATTCATCATTATGGAATTGGAAATCTAACAAACTAGCCGCATGATATTGTAAAAAGTAGAGCATACTGCTCTGAACCATTTCTGTTTCAGCAAACCTTTTCCTTATACTGGTTGGCTGGGCAATTTACATCATGCAATACATGCATGAGTTTGTCCAGCTATGTGTAACTTTAAACTGTCAGTCATTTGATAGCAGATGATTATCACAGTACTGCTGTTCTATTTTATTATCATCTAATTGATGGGGGAATATCATATTGTTTGACCCCCCCCCACACACACTATTTGTGGAACCTATATAAATTTGAAGGCCTACATGTACATTTGATTCTGTAGCTCAGAATACATGTATGTAGCTGATTCAGTGACTCCAAACATGAAAATGATGATTCAACATCTGCATACACAATTTTGTGCATGTTAAGTCAGGAAAAAACACTTTTTATTTTACCTTTATGTTTCAAAACCCCTTAATCCCATTGTATATCATTGCAAAAAGCAGAACGGTTCCAGACTTTTGTATAAAATTTGAAAGAGGCTTAGTTGAAATGAAATAAATCTTACAAAAACGTTTGTTTGAAAAACTGGTTGGAGTGGTCACAAATTGCCTTAGATCACACTATAGAGTATCTAGAATCCCAAATTTCCTGGGGTCCTTAAGAGGGCCCTGAACCCCTAACCATTCTGGGCCCCAGACTTTGCACTCTGTTGGTTCTGATCAAAGTTATGTAACCGCACACACACACCCACAGAGACTTTTGAGAAATGATTGATGCCCTTGCTATCATCAAATGTAATATTGAAGGGAATCTGTTACTGTGCATTTAAAGCATTTGGATAAACAGTGTTTCATTATAAAATTTGTTTGTCTATTTACCTATACATGTACATGCAGAACCAATCCTGGGCTTCTTTATCATGTAGAGATTGGATTGGGTGCTGACATTTCTGTGTATCAGCTGTGTCCATTTGCACTTATTTGATGTTAAGGAGAGGCCACCCTGTTACTTCACACAGTGGGCTTAAATGTATATTTCTACTGTGACTTTCCAAAATTGACTGACTTCTGGGATTATTATTTACTTCAAATATTTCATTGCTTTGAGAAATATGCTGTTCATTTTAAATGCCACTCAGTTAATTTGCCTTTCAAAAAAGTCCATGGACGAAAGGAGGTTCCTGAATGCATGTGACAATGAACATGTGAGGCAAAGTTAATCTGTATTTCAAAGATGGACAGGTGCTTTTTGCCCAAAATATTGTCCTTTTTTTCATGGCTTTGAATTATGGTTGGCAAATTTGTCGTTTCCTTTAACAATGAAATACTGAAGATTTGTTGAATGAATATCACTTCATTGTGCAGTAAAGTGACTGCTGTTGTGATGACATGCACAATCATTGGTCAACCGTTCACACTCCATCAGTACACATCCCAATTAATTTCTTAATTGACAACTTGTATTATTCAATGGTAACTACCTGTAAAGTATGAGCAAGAATGAAGTTATGTATGTTTTTTATTTGTATACATGTCTGTATCATAACTTGCTTTGTCCTTAGACACTGTGACTTCAGCCTTGAAAGGCACTGATCATGACTCCATCTTGGCCTTCACCTGGGAGACTCAAGACTGGGCCTTGACCTTGAAGGCTGTCGACTCAACTCTCAGCACTGGTGTTGATAGTTTTATTGTTAACATTCATGTAGACTGCTCTAAACAGCTCCACACACCATACGCACACATGAGTTATAGTGTCCACTGCATGTAGCCGTTGCAATGAACTGAATGAGGCATTGTGCTATGTGAAAATGAAATTTTTGTTGTGCTCAAAAAGGTTATGATACTGAAAAAAATTGTATGTACCAATGATTGACAAAATGGACGGTCATTGCAAAAAAATACAGATTTTCTGTTGTCTTGAATATACATGTACCAGCATTTTTGGCAGAAAGATTTCCTAGATTGTCTGATACCGGTATTTAGTTACTCACAACTAAGATATGTGTATTTAAAGACTATTTGGCAGTACCGTTTTGAGATTAGACTTAAGGTGTGTTCTACCTTTAATAAACAGCGACCATCAAACCAAGGTGAGCATGTTTCCCACCAAGATTATTGCAGTAGTCTAAAGTTTGCTTTGATATAGTGCATGGGGCTGCATAAATTCCCATGCCCATCAACCATTGCATTGGAATGGACCTTACAACACTTTGGCCATGCTGCAGAAGATATTTAGAATACCTCAGAGAATTTTAAGATCAAGAAATGGTACATGTGCATGTACGTTTCAATTAATAGGGACCATTAGAAATGGTATGCATAAGGGATATGTATGTGGCTTAGAAATGCTGGGTGGTTAAAATCAAAACTTAGTGTGTGGTTATTTTATCCCACACACTGTAAGCAATGTCCATTTCACATCAACAGGCTTGCATATACACACATACATGTACACATGTTTTTGAAATAATTGGACGAATTGGTGATACACCAGTACTCCACTCAGTTTTTCCAGGCCATCCCACATCCCCACCATTTCTGATGGTCCCTAAAGTATGCTTTTGTGATGATGCATTGGAGAGAGTGACTTTGCAAGCCCTGTTTCAGTGTATCAGTACCCAAGTGTGTTTCACAATGTGGAGCTGTTTTCATGGAATTAAATTGAGCCTTTCCTCACTTGTTTTTTACATTGAGGCTTGGTACAGTAACTTAACAACAGGGATATGACTGCTTTTCCCCCAATGTCTTGATTGGATGAGTCTTACAGTAGTTCAGTTTTATCAAAACATTTCAAAAATTTCATCCTAAAAAGCCATAGAATTATTGTTTGAGACATGTTTATATTCATAGAGGTTTTATGGACAGTTAATTGGAGTCCAATCAGTAACCCTTGGCAACTGTTTTGTCATGATATTTAGAATCATCTTGCATCTCAGCTGGCTAAAAAACCAGGAATGAAATCTTAGATCCAAACCAACTGCTGTGTGTCTGCTCACACAAAGGCCAGAGGCCAGCCAGGCTTCTGGTTTATGAAGTACAAGTTCATCAAAGAACAACTCTATTATCTTTGAAGAGAGCCTGGTGGTGCTCAAATGGGGCAGGCGACACAGGCACAGCTAGAGCTTGTATCAGGGTGGGATTACGTTGATGGGACATGGCAAGTAATCCAAGAATCATTTTCCAGGAGTAATTTCTGAGCATGCCGATAATTTGCCTCCAGGGAAGCCTGGGACCGCATGTGCATTGCAGCATGAAGTGTCTTGTACCACATACTACTGGTAATGCAGTAAATGCAGTGGATGAAGTCACTCAATAATAAAGCCTGATTAACAGACTAAGTCATGAATATGAACTTCAGTAACTAAAAGTATGCGAAAAGGCATTATAAAGCCTTGGTCAGTCGGTATGTACTTTATAATGTCCAGCCTTAAGTAAACTCCATAATAGACAAGCTCAAATATGTGGACAAGTAACCTGCCATACATGTAAGACCCTTTGGGGAACAGGCTGAGTATTTTTGTTCTAAACCAAATGCAGCATGCTCCCTGCTCTGATATTCATGTGAGCCCTGTTGGCGGTCCCTCTACCTGGCCGAGTTATCTCCAGGGCTTTGCCTTTGACCCACCAGCTATCAGAATGACTTCACCCTAGGATGCTAATGTCTCAATTGTCAGTGATAGGGAGGGTGACAATCATGACAGCTAGTGACTAAGAGTGTGAATGTCGTGGGGCTGATTATTCAGCACACAGGTACCAGTATTATCAAAATAATACCAGCTCAGACCCTTTTTTAGTTTTGCCTGTGGTCTTGTTTGCAATTCATTGTGCATGGAACCATACATGTACATGGAACTATTAGAATACTAACACAAGAGCAAGATGGTGACTTGACTGTACTTTCATAGTGTGGTCACATCCTAGGGGCTCTGGTGTGGTTAAGCCCTTTGAAGTCTTAGGGGTTGTGGTACATATGTTGCTTCCGCTTGGGGGAGGGGGAGGAGAGGGAAAGTAGTTATTAATGGATTAGCCTAATTCCCAAGTATATGTCGTGCCTGAATTATGTATCAGTGACCTACTGGTCATTGGACTAGTTGGCACAGAGTTGACTTTGTTTTTTTTTTAACATATAAGAATCAGGCAAAAAGGCCGAACTAAATTTTCTGCTTACAAGAGGATACATACAATATTACATTAATCCCCACGGCAGGAATTAGGGAACTAGGGATATAGTAAGGGAATAAAAATGTGCTTGGCTGGTCCATTTAAGACCGACTAAGGAGAATGGGCGTGACTAATGCCCAAGTTGCAGGCAAGCCATTATCAATGTTCAGTCTCCTCAGCTGGTGTTAAATGTTAGTTTAAGACCGGCCAAGCACATAGTCATTCCCAATCACAAATCCCTTTTTTAGTCAGAGATTCAAAAGAAGTTAATATAAGACGGATTTCCAACAATTTTGTTCTAGAATTTACTTTCATTTCCCCGAACAACCCTGTCCATTTTATTTTATAGTTGTCCAAAAGAATTTCCTTATATGGACTTGGTGCATGCGTGGCGAGCTGCGTGCATACATACTCTTAACCAATCAGAATCGATTAAACTATCTCTTATCCAGGTACCAGTGCATGATTAACGCAGTGGGCATTATCACTTCTCAGCAGGCATTATTAAATGTTAATACACAGTCAAGCTGCATGTTGTTGAATAGGAAGACTGTCAGAGGTATTTATGAATGGGTTCAAATGGATAAATAGATAGAGGTACTAGGGCTTTTTGTAGGTTAAAATGGTTGAATCTTGTAATACTTTTTTGTTGGTGCGTTGACATTACCCCGGAACAGCAAGAGTAACCTGATACGTGTACATGTAGTAAACAACAACAAGTTGATATAATCATTTACAAGAGTGCTGTGTATTACTTTTGGGTCAAAAGTACATACCAGTAAATAGCTGATTGTTTTGTGCGATTTTTGCACCCAGTATTAGCAACAACAAATGAAGTAGCTGCCGGTAACACTAATCAGATGCGGCCCTGAGGTGTCACAAAAATCTGCCAGCTGTAATTGTCATGGGTTGATTTGGTTTTAAGACACTTTCAACTCTTTAAGAAAAAATCTCAAGATAGATTGTGTGTTGTATTTTCTTTCCTCCATGGTTTGATCAGCTTACATGGGCAACTCAGGAAGGTGGCCGTGTGTGCTCTGTCAAGCAAGGTAGATCATTGAGTGAGATTGAACCCGAGTCAACTTGTGGAAGCTAATCAAATACACATGTAAACAAACTACTTTACAATATTATCAAATGTATAAAAGTAATTGCAAACATTTGGGGATTAAGTACTGCTATGTTCACCAAACCATGCCAAATTAAATAATTTACACTGTACAAAAGAACTCACATGTGGCAAGGAAACTACATGTGCATTTAATAGCTCTGTTTGAACAAAATGTGTCTTTGTGTATAGCAGATCAAGAAGATGGAAGGCTTGCCTGCTAAGGAATAGAGTGCATAATGCAAAATTTGCAAATTTTACATTTGTTGGGATGCAAAGTCCATAAAGAGATTTATTGTGGTCTTTTGTTTGGCCTACTTCTAATTAAATGTTGGAATTTGCTCCACCACTCCATTCCCATTGCCATGGAAATACTCATTCCAAGTAATGCAAACATCAAAACCTTTTTGCAGTTGCTATCCTTGACCTGCAAACCCACTATGTTGACACTTGCAAAGTGTTGGTGTGCTGTTTATTGTCTGCATGAATCTTTTCTCCAAGAAAACTGATGTAGAATCCATTGGTACACCTGACAGTTGAAAGCAAAGTTACTGTCAAACAAGCTTTACTTTTTCAAGGAAGATGGCTCGGGGTGGCAGTAAATATCTTGGAATGCATTCTCCAGAAATATGCCAAGCATATAATACAGTTTAACCAGAAAGTAACACTTGGTTTGGCATCTGTCTCTTAAAATGTGGGAATTGATGACCTTGCCTTGCATGTGCGATTTGTCTAACTGTCAACCTCTCTTGCACCTACATTGTACATACAGACTCAATGATGGATGGCAGGGGCTTGTGGTTGAACTATGGGAGTATGTGTGTAGTACTTCACATGGTACTCTTATAATAAGATGGTTACTTTTCCTTATTTCTTGTATAAATGATTGTGCACAGATGCCTATTTCATCACAACTTAAAGTGTAAATTAACAAGTGGGATTTGTTTCTCCCAGTTGATGGTGCAAAAGCTGTAGTTATTGAGAAGCAAGATGTTTTAATGAGGTTTCACTTTTTTTATGTCTTTTTATACAATTCTACAGGCTGATGACTATTCAAACTATCCCATTTCAGACAAGGAGGAGCGATTCAGGGCCTTTGCCTCCTGTGAATACAATGGCCAGATCTACATGACAATGCAAGATTTTTTAGAGTCTGTCACAGAAGAAAATCCTCGACGTAAGTTTTAATTAAATATTCTTTTTGTCTTTATCCTCAGCTGCTTGTTCAGATAAAAGTACCCAACTTTGCTAGATGCTTCAGACTGCATTGTCATTGCCACTTGGGGTGTTACTCTGAACAAGTGGAAATTCTGTTTAGTCATTCATGGATACATTGTGCTCAAGCAGATACCTGCTTTTGACGTTGTTTTACATATTTGAATCAGAGAGAACAAGGGAAAAAACAGAGACACTTGTGTCATTACTTTATTGCATGCAAAATTACATATGCATTTGATACACAAAATTCATACTAAGGGTCATAGTATGGAATGACTAGCTGGTTGTGGTAAGACAGGCAGAAATGAGGCAAGCAAAGCTTTGGAAAATGTGTCCACTTCCGTAAACCCATGCATTTTACTTTCACACATCTATCCAAAATAACCAGATGAGGTTCAATATGATTTCCCTTACTTAGGGGAAAAATTTCCCATGAACATAATATATATAATTCAGCCACAGTAAAGGAATATCAAGACCAGTATTTTTTTCCTAAGGAAAAGAGGCCATGCTATCATTATTAATGATAGCAATGCTGACTGAAACTGGAGAAAAATACTTGCTCAGGGAAAAAGGCTTCCATGGTCCAGACAGTGTGATTTCAGTTTGTATGGACTGCAAGGCCATGTGTGCCAGTTACCATTTGTGTAAATCATGCCATGCTTTGAAGACACTCTTGTGCAAAATGCTACAACAAATTTGAATACTTCTGTATATGCATACTTACTGCAGAATGGGAGACCAAAATGGGAATGACTTGATCATAATCATCATTGAAAATGTTGGTAGTTTCTATTGTTGCTGGTGTTTTTAAGCATGTGACAATGCGCAGTGTCAAATGTTTGGTCAAGTATTACAAATTCTTGGGCTGTAGTCTGGCTCCCGGTTCATCTTTTATGGCTCTTGCTGTAATCTTTTCGGCAGTGTAGTGTGAACCAGTACTGTGCATGCCGAGCATGATTCATTCTAAACAAAACCTCGCGCGTGTTGTTAGCTTGTGTATGTGAATGTACATGAATGGTACACCGTTAAGGCATGTGGAAAATCATTCTATTCCAGTATGCCTTTACAGACCTTCTGATGACGCTTCATCAGGGCTTTTTTTATTGCAAATATGGATAAAAGATGACCCAGTGAATGCTTGGGCACTGTGGTCAGTTGGGAAAAAGGGCTAGGCAGGATTGGCCTTGAATCATGCAGTTTTTTTGAAGGGTGACATAGCAGATGATGTGAAAGGATTGGCAGTCTGACTTTTTTGTGGCTTGTACATGTACACAGTTTCAGGTTTCAAAGTCTTACTTTATTGTAGGCAGCCATGGTATGCAGGGAATACAGATGCAGTACATTTTGTCTGGTGTACATGTACAAGTTGGGTCTGGATTGGAGAAGACAGTTGTTGAGAGCACTTTACATGTACCTGCTGTTCCGGCACCACTCTGCCTGTATACTCACTGTGGGGTAGGGACCAGTTACACTTGGCTGTCCATGTCACTTCTATAGTATTTGTAGAGAGTGCCAGGCAAGAAGGGAAAGTGGAAAGTGCATAGAGTGATCAATTTGTGTAATTTCAAGCAGCCAAATTGGCTGGAATGTGACATTTTCATAACCAAACCAAATCAGTAAAGTACATGGTTAGTCTTAAGGGTGGTTTCAAGTAAACTACATGTAGGCTTAGTATTTGACGGAAATTGTTTCTGATTTGGTGAGAACAATTTCTTTTCTGCATTTGATTTTGTCCATTCCTCTTAGTTTTTTCTTATTCAGAATCTTTAATTTTGTGATTTGAATACATCAACCCTTTTGTTGTGAGTCACAGTCTGTGCGGGAAGCAACTGAATAAGCATTGCATGGATGTGAGTAAGGGTTCCCTGTGGCAGCCCAATATACATGTACATGTATGCTTGGCTTCTCTTCATTGTTCATTTATTAATATTTAATTGGTATTTACGTTCAGCACCAAACACTCATTCTATGAAAGTTGTATGCTCTGACCTAGATTAAAAGCTGATTCTTTTGAGTCTATCGTCACTTGTTTCTCCCTGTTATAGAGTGGAAGTTTAATTTATTATGATATCTACTTTAGACACAAAGACAGTGCACAGAGTTTTAATAACCGGGGATTAATTTTGTTGGCCTTTGGAAATATTTACACAAGTTAAACCACCAAACCTGTTGGGAAGTGGGAAATAAGGCTGAGGTGTATGTGGTTTACCAAATATAGCTTTCTTAATCGGCTTGATCTAAGCAACTTGCATCTTTAATCATCCCCTCTCTTGGCAACACAACTCAGTGTTTGTTTTTATAGCGTCTAGATGCAGCTGTAAAGAAACCTTTTAACAAAACAGTTTGCCCATAATATGGTGTGAGTGGCATCAACCACCATATGTGCTGCTGCTGTCTCCAGAGAGAACCTCTCGGCTCCTTCTGTTCTGTATATGTGAAATATCCTACCATCTACACTAGGCCAGCATAAATGAAGTGGGCATATTCTATCATGAGAGTGTGTTTTCTCTCTGATTGACCCATTTTGTTTATGTGTCAATTCATTTATGAAGAGACTGCATTACCCATACTGGTCAGACTTTCCAATATGGCTGGGGAATATTTGGATAAGGTCAAGGGGTGTGGGTTGTGCAACATTCCTAGGGTCTTCACACTTTTTGGTGGTGGTGCAAGAAGAGTTAAACCATTACCAAGAAAACAAATCTGAAAAGATATAAACATGCATCAAGAAGACAGAAAGAAATAATTTATAGTGTTTATCAAGCTTAAGTGAAATCTAGAAAGCTCTAGGTGGATGGATTCATAAAGTTCGTGTACATTGAATTTTTTTTCACATGTGCTACACTCTGGAGAGGTGTTACTCAAGAGGCTGAGCATTAAGCAAGATTGAATTCAGACAAGATCGAAAATGATGCTTTTGTTTGAAGAAGCATTTTAACATTCGTGCAGTGTTCTATTGGATGACCCCTCACACATTAATTTTTGAATAGTGTTTAATTGATACAGAAGAGAATAAGAATTAATCATGTCTAAAATAATCAAACACTTAAGTTGAAGCTCCAATTTTTTTCAATGTTGTTTTCTTCAGATTATTCCCAAAATGTTATTTATTAAAACTTTTAATTTAACTTGTGTTTTCTTCATACTCTATATTCAAATTTAGGAGTCTATTTGAAAAGGAAAAATTTAATCATGAAAATGAAGAATAATGTATTTTTTCATAAATGCTGCAGTGTGAGTTTTTCAAAAGGATGACATCACACACTAGAACGAATATCAAGCCTCCATACAGTGTATGAGGTATCCAAATAAATGTACAAGTAGGGCTTCCAATGAATCAACTCTTGATCATATTGGTGTGATCCCCTTAAAGGATGGAGGGATTATTTACAACTTATGGGCAGGACTTCGTAGCTTGCTGGGTGCATACTACTACCTCTCATGGATCCATGAATCATCTGCCACCCTGTCAGATTTCATCATTCTGCCACTGCTGGTTGTTTTTTTTTTTCTTCGCCTTTGACTACTTTATTCTTGCAGTTCTCTGACCATGATAATGTGTTGATTCTTAGCGCATTGAACAAAAAGGTGATAAATAATACATTAGGCCAAACAAAAAACAACTCGGTCTCTGGTCAGACCAAAGTTCCAGAATTGATGCGGCAATGCGTTTTTTGTTTTTTTGTTTTGTTATATTTATTATTTTTTTTGGAGGGACGGGTTGGCCTTTTTAAGACTGGCAATGGACACGGACATGAGTGGCATATTTAATCGAAGAGCAAAGGCTGGTAGTAGCACGTCTCACATCATGCCGCCATTGTTGCTGATCAGCTGGCTGCAACTTTGTAACCTACCCATGGGCTACTGTTTGTGTTCGACATCAATATAACGCAGTCATGACGGATCTATCACTGGGTACAAGCTACCCACAAATTACCGTAGACTGGTTCCTTGAACAAATTACCCTTCCGACTTATGGACTTGTGGCCAGGAATCAGTCTACTCGTGAATATTCAGGCAGTGCGGAAATAGAGGGCACTGTTTTTAACATTTTAGAGAAAAAATGAAAAAAAAAATTGACTTGCATGTTCAAATCGACAAAATGACCAGATACTGGCTATTTTTTGGGGGGGCCTTACATATGAAGATTATATTTCATGTATAGTAATTGCATAGATGTACATGTACATGGGTCCCTTGTACATAGTTGCTAGGAGATTTAGGAAAGGGAAAGGTGAACAGAATTCTAAAGGTGGTGTCTTGGACCACTTAGTGATAAAAAAAACCATAAATTGGAATCTGGGTAGCATGTGATTTTACTCTTTTTTTTTCATTAAGGGCAGCCTTGCCAAAGCTGGAGTCTGTCAGTTTTGGGGACAGTTCAAATTAACATACACTTTGATTTATAACTTTATCCAAGAAAGCCTGCTTTGACAGCTTAGTTTAAAAGGTGATGAAACGTTTAAGAAAAGTTAGGTGCATTGCATGCATTGCCAAAAGGATACTTGTGCCTTATCCAAACTGTTGAGCTTTTTTGTGAGTGTGGACAGGCACGAGTGTGCGGGGACAACTTTACTCTTTTGTGAATTCCCGTGTTAAAAGAAGAAAAAAAATGAAGCAATCAGAATTTACTCTTAATTTTTCAGCTTTTAGATATTACTTTAAATGTAAAAAAAATGGAAGCCAAATGAAAACATTCATGTGAACCATTTGATTTTCTCAAAACACATTTCCCCTCAGAAGACCCCAGGTAAAAAAATCTTATCAAAAGGAATCACAAAATATGGCGGGCCTGACGTTCCGATCCTAGTAGAATCTTTCTTAAGGCAAAATGACAAGCAGACAGGGAATCAACCTAGCATGGACGAATGCAGGAGGACAAAAGGAAAGGTCAAGACAGCTGGAGGTTTGATATAGGGGCAAGGGGTAAAGGCATGGTTGATTCCCTATTTGCTTGTTTGTTCCTGTCTACCTGTCATTTTACTTTTGAGAAAGATTCTGCTGGGATCGAAATGTCAGGCATTTGTATTTTAGGTCACTGTAGTCAGCAAGCAGTTTGTTTTACAAATGTTCTCATAAAAAAGAAACGCATATGTCCACCAAATCATTTTTAAATTATTCCTAAATACACTAGGGTATAAAGGCAATCATTTTCTTGTGAGATATTACATCTTGAGGGAAAACAGTTGGAAAACTCAAGATGATATGAGAGCTTTAAACACAAAAGGGTTTGAGGTACCTTTGGGGGATGAGGTATTTGGAGTATGATGTTTTTTCTTTGAAACTTTTTACAATTAAATTCATCTTTGGATTTGGTAAAGTTGCATCAGTAAATTCAGACTCCTGTCATCACTAAATAAATTTCATGGATACTGTAGGACAGTCATCCAATGAAATTTGTGGTTAAAAAAAGTAAGTCTCTTCTTAGCCCACAATTTATAGTTGTTGATAAGTTGATGGTTCAGTCTATTAAATAGAATGATGTAGGAAACAGAAGAGGTTGAAATAACTGGGCATGCATTTCCTGTCATAACGTGTACCTTTTACCACTGTCTTAATTAAATAAATGAATGTGCTGTGTGCATGGGTTGTAATACCTACATATACTTACTTGACCTCCACAAATGAAAAAAAATCAACTGTAAACATCAATGGACAGGAATTCATGTGGTTCAACTGAAGGTCAGATTTTTCTGGGATGATATTTTCAGCCAGTGTATAAAAAAGTTTCATACATCTGCAAAATGAAGTAATCATGTCCTGTGGTTAATGGCACTGTGTTTATAAAATGAGTATCTTTTTAGGTTGAAATTAATTTTCAGAAATAAACATCTAGAGAACTGTTTATTCAGAAATAAATATGAAATGTTGCAAGAACCCTACAAAATGAGACTCATTTAGCAAATGTAAGGTTTTTGAAATTATGAAATAAGTATATCCATGCACAAACTGGGCGCTGAATCTTGATAATATGCACAGGTTGCATGTATACATGTACATGTTCCATTGATTGGCTGGGAACTGTATATGTATATAATTAAATGGTACAAAATATTGACAAAGTTCCAAACCGTCCAACTCACAGGTGTCACTGTGTATTCATGCCAGTCCTTACTAATGTGCTTTGTAATGTGTCTGATGGATTTTGTTTGCGTACATGTACATGTACATACTGCTGCATGCATGCAAAGTCATGGTCAGGCAGTCGCACATCCCTTTTCAGTGAAGGTGTATAAGATAAGTGGTAACTAGTGGACTCAGCAGACTACAGGATATAGGGGTTACTTGTACAAGTGGTTTTGCAAATTCCAGCATCTGCCTGGTTCTGTGACTGCTACTTACTATTCGGTAGACTATTCCATAGATACACGTATAGTAAAACATGTATAATAATAATGTCACATGATGGCATTTGTTATTTGCGGTGTGATGTTTGGATCCATCTGATAAAGATCAGTGTCTATTTTGGGAGTAAAACAAAAAGTTAATGGGGAAAAAATCAAGTGTTGACATGGTGATGTTACCTTCAAGTTTCGATGCCTTCAAGATTACTAACATTACCTAGTTTTAGCGACATTTAACTCTCCTCCCTCCCCAAAGTCACACTACCATGTCTTCATAATATCGACATCACGCTACCAAAATTTATTGTGTCTTGACCACCCATTCCACAGAAGCCCCCAAAATTTCACTTGCACATCAAAGCTCAAGCAGAACAAATATTTGTTGAGACATTTTTGAATTTACCAAAAGTAAAATTTTAAAGGGGAACTTTTTTGTATGGTTGGAGCATACCAGTATTCTTTCTATATGTTTAAAGGGGATATGAATGAGGGACAGTGGTGTAGCTAGGATTTTACTAGTGGGGGTCACAAGGGGGGCACCAGCATCTTATGGGGGAGGGCACCAACATCTTATGGGGGAGGGCACCAGCATCTTATGGGGGGCACCAGCTTTCAGTGGTGTGCTTTTTTGGGGGTAAGCTTTTGTTAGCCTTGTTCAATATCCATTCCTCTGTTGTGTTTTAGTGGGGGGGGGCTGACAATTTGTGGGGGGCATGGGCACGTGCCCCCCTGGCTACGCCACTTGTGAAGGAGTTAATTTTCCTTTCTGCTGCCCAAAGTTACGTGTTTGTATGTATTACATGATATATACGTAGCAAGGATATGGCCACATTGTTTGGGATCCAGTTAACAGGAATATGTGGAGGTATATAGTGTACAAATGTACATGTATTAGTGGCATGTATTCAGTGGTTGTTCACCCCATATTCCTCCATGTTTCACCAATGTTCAGATGGAGCCCAAGGAATAAACTACTCTTTGCATTGATTCTTTTCTGATCGCCAGTTTTGGGAGGCAGCCATGTGCATGTAGCATTTAGTTTGGCAGTTGCATTTTCTTAGACTTGGAGGTGTACATGTACATGTAAGTATCAAGCTATATTAGAGGCCATTCCCGATTATCAGAGAATTAAATTTCTTTCCCTCCTTATACCCAACCACCTACATGTACATTCAAAGCTGGATGTTGTACTTGTGAGTACATACATGTATGTGTATTCATGTACATGTATTGTGAGTACATACATGTATGTGTATTCATGTACATGTATTGTGAGTACATACATGTATGTGTATTCATGTACATGTATTGTGAGTACATACATGTATGTGTATTCATGTACATGTATTGTGAGTACATATATGTATATGTGTATTCATGTACATTGACTACGTGTGTGCAGCAATGTGCAACAATATAGGTAATACAATTGCAGTCTTGTTGCTTTCCCTATATTTATGTAATACTGATCTTTTATTGCACATGTGTCTTCTTGGTATCTGCATTGGTTCTGTGGAACACCACAGAGCATGCAGAAAACAGTATGATCCAGTGCAAAACACAAGAGTTTGTTTTGAAGATATGTCTCCGCTCTCCCTTTAGGAAGTCATGCAGAAATAGATGTACATGGAAAATACTAATCAACCCAGTTTTGGAAACATGGGTTTGCCTCATTTACAGTCCATTGTTTCATTCAGGTGCTGCCTGGCCAAAACCCCATCCCCTGGTCATGGGGAAGGAACCATCTTTCCTGTGGTCACTGTTATGTAGGCTGCTGACCCTCCTTGCTTCCAAAAATGGCAACCTCTTCTGGATTTGGTGGTCGTCATTGATTTCAAAACCTCAAGAGATGTCCAGGACCAGTTTGTCCTCAAACTGAAACAGTCTGTGGTAGTTGTGAATATCTCTTCTGATGTCACATTCATACCAGACACCAAAAAGTGACACTTAAGCTCAGATGACAGTTGATGGGTGGGAAAAAACATAGGAAAGGTAAGTGCAGGGAGACATTATCTGACATCCTCACACCAGAATGGTGTCAAGGATTTAAGCTGTTTGACAACATGAAGGGCCTGACTCATAAAGCATGCAGGATGAACGAGATATGACATGGTTGCAGAATGCAGGTGCACATGAATGTACATGTACAATATGGTAGAGCTATGGTTTCCTCAGCTTTTGATTCCTAATTTTGATAAAGATTTCTGCATTGACTCTAAGCTTCTTTAAAGACCAACTCCAACAATACTAACTTTTCTCATATTGAATCCAATTCAGAAGAACCAAGTCTAATAAAAGTGGCACATATCAATATCTCCCTTGCAGTACACATTTTTGTATTAATAAAACACAGTTTTTGTACCCATTTTTCTTGCGAGTCCAGTCCGGTATTGTAAAAATGGTCGTATCATCACGACTCATTTGTATCTAATAAATATTGATTTTTGTGATGTATTGCCATGGAGAGGAAATACCACAATGTGTTCACTTTAGGCGTGCATAGCATGCATAGCTGCGGATGACAGCACAAACTTTTTGAATGCTCTTATTCTTTGAAAACATTAAGAATTTCAATCCCGGTTCTTCCACAGAATTTCTAGCACACTCACCAATGATGTACGATTTCAGCATTATTGTAGATCCCCGATATGTGATGCATGCACATGTAGCTCCATGTTCATGTACATGTATGTTTGTAGCAGAACTAGCTGTGCCACAGATGCCAGTTGCTTTCTCCAGTATCACATCATACAAATTTTATTTTTCAACAGAGCCACCAGCAGTCAGATTGTGGAAATTTGTCATAAAACTCGAAGACACCATTCAAAAGTTTCAGCAAAATTGAATATATGATTTATTACACACTAAACATAATAATAGTTTATTTTCAAAACTTCTAAAACTGTTGGATGTTGGTCTTTAATGGTAGGATCTTATAACATACAGTAAAGAGCATCATTGGTGAGTTTCCAGAAATTATGCCATAACTGGACATTACATTTCAATGGCTGTCCATCGATATGATGATGACTTTAGATGCTCTCCAGCTGTGTTCCCAGATCTGTTCCCTCTCCTGTGGGTCATGACATAGGAGTGGGGGCTGATAAGTGATCAACAGATCTGGGGGCAATGTGGACAGGAGAAACAGGTTGCGGGTGCACATGTTGAGGGCTTGAGTCGCCACTCATATCTTGCTGCTCACTTTTCCTCTCGATCTCGGTTCACTCTTGCTTGAAGTGACAAACCCCTTCAGCAACAGCCTACCTCCTTGTGATGTGATCAGCAGCAAGGACTTCAATATCTCTGGGAGGAATGTTGCAAGAGTTCACAGATTTTTTAAAGGAAATCCTTCCAACGCTTTTTTTGGTCCATTGTGAGGACTGTTTCCTATAGCCTGCTCCCCATAGAAAACCATTATGGGAAAGTCCAGTAGAGTCCATCTAGACTGTGCTCGGTCCAATGAAGAACTTGACGAAGGAGTATGGATTTGATTTGCTGGCAGAACCTGCCATAGTTTGGATCTGTGTGAGGAATCCTGTTCTCTCAGGTCACTCCAAGAATACTTTGAAGGCGGTAGATATGGAAAGCTTCCAGGGTCTTGTTTTCCGTAGTGTAAAAAGAGTTGAGGTGCATATGGCATGATAAACAGTGACTTTAGTGCTAATGTGAAGGTTGTGGTTTGAGAATACACATCTGCCAAGACAGCCAAAAGTAGAAGACGCTTGTCGGAATGAGGCGTCATCACAGATGATGCTTCCTAGTTCAGACATCATCAGCAAGACCATTTACAGGACTGATCACTGGACCAGTCACATGTAACAGCAAACAGTGACAAAAGAATGCGATTATTTTAATTTGTTTGATTAGCTTTTGACTTGGAGTTAGAGTGGAAGTCTTGTTTTGATTTTGTGATACATGCCCAGTAATATACATGTACATATAGAAAAATTGATGTACATGTATGCGTCTCTGCATTTAGCCAGTAGAACAGATTTTGCACACTTTGGCATTAGGACATGAAATAAATGAATTATTTGAGCTTTTGCAGGTAAAGAAACATTTACAAAAACACGAAAGCAATCAATGTTAATAAATGTAAATTGTTGTCCATCACTTGTTCTAATCATCTACCTAAGCCCACGTACATCATCGATACTCAGTCACTTGAAGCTGTTGATCAATAGAAATATTTAGGAGCAGTCATTTCAAGGGACCCTTGAATCATTGTCAGACTTTATCGTGCCCTTGTCAGGTCCATCGCTGAATACGCTGCTCCAGTCTGGTATCCCAGTACTCTTGCCTAACAGTTATGTGTGGAAGGGATACAACAGAGATTCACATGTTCTTGTTTAGGCCTCTCGAGAAGGTATACTGATAATGGTAACAATAACAGCATGGAGTATTCCATTGGATGTACTAAACTGGGCCTGCCTAGCTTTAATATTGAATAGGTTAAATTTTTTATCTGTTGTTTTTGTTGGTAAATGCTTATTTATTAAGTTCGCTTGAGGGTATTGTCGGACTAAATCCGAGGCATACTGAGCAGGTGAAGTTTTACATCTTGGCTCTCATACAGTTGTTTTACATCAATCACTGTTTGTCTGCTTTACTCAGCTCTAGGACAGGTTACCAAATGATGTCACTGAAAGTATTCTTTTTAGTCTAAATCTCTTCATGAACAAATTAAAAATTCACTGGTTCAGTATTGAATAAGTTTTAGTGTGTATGAAATTCAACGTACATTCCATTTTTATTCCATTTTCATACACCTTAACTGTTCTTTGCAACTTAGTGCCTTTTTTGTGTACATGTGTTGGATTTTGCAGATGCACAGTGTTTACACATGTACTCTTATTATGCTTGTATTCAGTTGTATACATGTATTTCTTTTTATCGGTAACTTTTCTTTTTTTGCAGTTTGCCAGAGTAAATAAGAACATGAATTTGAATGATTTTCACAACTTACAATGTGCAATTTCAAGTTTAATTGCATGGTCCTCTGCACTTTTTTTGCCCATGGTCTTGCCTATTATAGTCAGGAACTTGATCAGAGTGGAGGTTTTTCCTTGTTGTATATTTAAATATTCCATTGGTTGTACATGCAAAGATACTTTTATATTTTTGTGATTTAACATTATAGTTGTTAGTTTATTTGTAGCTTATTTGAATCAGTCATCCTGTGAAATCAGTGTGCTTGGAGTGCAGCTATTTATTGAAAAGGGTAGTGACTTTCATTTTGAAATTGCAGTGGCTTTACATTAAGGTAATTCCATTTCATAGGTTTGAAATTACAGTCATTATGGAGGAATCAAAATGTTGCTGACTCCAAATTTTACATAAAGTATGTTACATTTCCAGGACCAAGCTGCCTTTTATTGCTAACAGTGATCAACAAATGTTTGAATTAGATTACATGTAGTTGACAAATTAAAAATAAGACAAATTTCTACATGTAAGCCACCCAGGAAGGTTATAATCACAAATTTATTTCTGCGTTTATGCTAAATCTTGCTTTAAAGGGTTGAAAGGTTGTTACCTGTAGGTCATGGGTCCTGTTACAAATATAGTTGATCAAGTTTGATCAGTAGTGGTGTAATTATCAGTCAGTTGGAGTAGGTACAGTTTAGATCAATGCTGGTGTTTACAGTCTTTTTTGCAGTAGATACATCTATAAAGCAAGCAGTTAGTGGTTCACCCGCTCTGAGCTTCTTTATTCTGTACAAGAGAAAAATACCATTAAACGGAACTGAACAAAGTGCAACATTGTCCACTGCAGATGCCAGATTCAGTTTAACTAGTTGCAAGTTGTTGCTTGGATGTTCCATTATGGTGCTTGTATTTTATCATCAGAATAAAGGTCCCACTTGTGACTCAGTTCTTAGTAGAGCAAAAAGAGAATTATATGCCCCAGTAACTGGTAGGGGAAACTACTTTTGAAGTTAGGCCATATTTCTGTTTACAATGGTCCAGATTGACCACTGATAACCAAATGCTGTCCCCAGTCTTGCTAAACCCAGAATCTAACTGTAAAAGTGCTGTAAGGCGCATGTAATTGGACAACTCAACAAAATAATTGTACAGGTGTCTCTACCATAAAAAACTTTATTATGCAATCTGCTCAAGTGTCTAGTCTGTGTAGTGTCACCCCTGGTGGGGAAAAAAAGATGAAAACTGAAAGCAGTATGGAAGAAGTAGGACTTAAGTAATTCAGTCTAAGCTAAGAATGCAGATCCTGGTTTATGTAGAAAATGCTCTCAGTAGTCACTGATTTTATTCTGGATGGTTCAGACCCAGTAGAATGAAAATAATTGAGAAGGAACAGGAGTTAAAGCATCCCATAGGCTCAGTGTAACCAATGTGTGATCTCTTTGCTTGCTTTCAACAGTGTTTTATAGTCTAGTTCTATTAAGAAGCAGAATTTAGCTCTAATCTGCTTTAGATTTGATGGCATTGTATGGCTATTTGACACAGTGTTGGTGGTATAGATTGAGGCTTGAGGTAAATCCATCAGAAATTCATGGTAGTGTAATTTATCTCCTTGTGGGAGTATCTTAGACCAGAGTGAAGGGACCATGACAAAAAGAACAATGGGGAAGAGGAGTGGTACGACACCACCATTGAGGCTAAGGTAATTTATTTTCAAGGTCTGATTGAGCAAGTACTCTTCTGTCACTTGAACTGTTGAATTGTACATCTATATGTTGTCTGCTTGTTTGCTTCATTCAGTGTAATTCAAATAGTACCAGTAAGCATTGTGGCACTGTTAAGCCTGAATAAGCACACCAGGACAATTGAGTACAGCTACGTGTATCTTGCCAGATGAAGTGTTGGTAGAGAAGATGACTAGACATCATACATTTTCACCATATCAAGGCTATCAGACCTTAAGAGCGGGAATTATCACTGTCCGAGTAGTTCTTGATCCTAATCCGGCATTGATCCATCACTTACAACAGGAAATTCAGTCACACAGATGGATGAAAGGTCAGCTGGAAACTTAATTCAGAGGTTCCTCAAAATTAATGCCAAATTAGATGTGCATGAAATACTACACTGTATTTGGCTACAATTTTGTGAGTTTTGTTCAGAACCTTCAAAATTAAAAGTATAGAGATCTGTAATATGTGGTGTAACAACCAACAGTGGGTGTCATTATTCGTCCTTTACCTGTACCGGTTCATGATCAAGAGCCAAATTGTCACTGGTCCATTTACCATGATGTGTATATTGTTATACATTTTGCTGTTAGTCAGGTGTGTATGTATGTGAATCTATGGGGGAAACATACCTTGCAGATACCTTGCAGAAAATAAGGCGAAAGGGAAACCAGCATTGCCCCTCCCCCATTTGATGCATTGTAAGCTGTACATGCATATCCTATGCTTTTGTACCTACTGTATCCCCCTGAAAATATAAAAGGAATTCCCAAGATTCATACAACATAAAAGAGGACATAAAAGAAGACAGCCTTTGCCTTATATTGAGCAACACATGGTAGCAACATGTTGCAAGGCTTACTTATATGAAGTTGACAGTCTTCAACACATGAGGTTTAAAAAACAATCTTTTGTTGTGAACAGTCCTCAAGTTTACTGTACATGTATCTGCTCAGGTTGCACTGAGCATAGTGTTACTATAGAGTACTGAAGTATGATGTCATTTTGAAAGAGGAAGTGTGCAAATGAATGGAGAACGCACATCACATGCTGGTTATCTCGCCAGTGTCTTTCACACACGTACTTGTGCGTGCGATGTATTCACTTCAGTACTCTGTATTAAACAATTTTTTTTTTAAATTATTATTATTCTAAGTAGTAGTAGTTTTATTTCAACAGGGTAGCCTGGGTAGTCATTTTAACACTGCTATTCTTAAGGGCCCTAATCACAAGTACAATTAAATTACAGTAAAAACACATACAGTACACTAAAGATTAAAATATACAGACAACTTAAATAAGAATATAGAAACCATCAATATAGCGTAAAATCCAAAAAAAAAATTAAAAATCCTAAATGAGTAAATGAAAACAAATTAGATCATACAATGGAATCGATGTTATAAAAATAGTTCTAGCAACACAATTAACGGTATGAGTATTATCACAAACACCACTAAACATAGCACACACAAAATGTGCCCTGTCCTGTAACTTTCTAAAGCCATAGCTGGTTTGGTGGCACAGAATTAGTGGTTAGCGGTACATGTACATGTATGTGCAGTCTGTGTAAAAAACACATCCTTTTCGTGCAACAAAAAAAGCTCAGAGAAATGTATCTAGCCGTGTAGTAGAAATACATTAACATGTAGCTCTGACTGGTACACGTCATGCTTTGCATGGGGGGGATCACTGATGAGAGCCAGTTATGCTCATTGTCCATGTTTGCAAGGTTATTTAGGTCAAAATACATGTATATTTCACGTGTAATCTCAGTTGCTACAACTTCTTACAAAATGTTTTGCCAGTGTGTCTGAAAATCAACATAAGCATTAAAATCTTCTCAGTTGATTTTCCTTGGGGTATGCATGCAGACTAATTATATAAGAAATCTTGCTTTGTTGTCAACTTAGTCAATTTTAACAATCTGCTTGTGAGACAACATACTTCAAATTATACATTGTACTTCCTAAAAACATGACTTTGCGCAAGCAGACTTCCAGGGAATAGAGAATAGACAAAAGTTAAACAGGAACTTGGCCTCACAGGGCACACACCTTATGGAGCTCCTCAATCTTGTGGATGCTGTGCCATTAGTTAACCGGTGGGAGGTATGGCCTTCACTTCCAAAAGTGCCCTTTTTTCTCCATATTTCACTTAAATGAGAAAGGCAGGAGGTTACCCTGCAAAGCGTTGGTGTTCCCCCAGCAGGATGTTCCCAAAATAGAATTTTTTTTCCCTTTGTGGCTGGCCATCTCTCTCATGCAACCACAACTTCCACAAGCAAGGGGAATAACTCAGCCAGTGGTCTTTGAATTTTTAACTACTGTACATGTACCCTGTCACTGTTGACAGGGTGCAATGATGCAGTGCTGTCTCCAGTATACATGTACCAAACATTCCCATCATCAACCAAATGTACAAATAACTTTTTGCCACCTCAAATTTTCTATTAAATACACACACACAAAGGGACTATAACCTATTTACTTCAGATTTAGATTGGGACACACGTGTCTCTACAGCTTAGTGTTAGAAACACAACCATTTGCCCCTTTTTGTGCAGTTAAAGAGCACGAAAACTGACAGAAACAGAATCCATTTTTTTCCTCTGAGCCATTTATGTTAATAGTTACCAAAAGAAGAAGCTTGACCCAAGAAGAGTCATTGAAGATTGAGTCACAGCCACCATACATGTATATCATAGGAAGTGGCAATCTTACAGTATGAACGATTTCTCAACAATTTTGGCAAGCAGGGCAGAACATTTAAATTTATCAGACGATGTGTGACAGTCAAGAGCATGGTCCCAAGATATGAGTACTTTTGGTGCTCCTTCAGCATGTCTAAAATGATTATTAAATAAATAAAAATGTACATGTACATTTATACCAGTATTGATAGAGCAGGCTTCCATGAACAGTGACCAACAGCCTGTAATACTGATCAATGTACACAACTTCAACAAGCATAATACAGCATATACAACTTGACCAGGTCAGCAATCAACTACAGCTAACATGTGTAAAATATGTTGGGCATTAAGTAACAAATATTCAGATACTATTACTAACTTATTAAAAAATGGACAGCACTATTGGCATGGACGGAGATTCCTTGTCATATGGGGGATGGTATTAGCATGGCACATAGTCAGTGACTTAAGGGGGGGTTAATTGATAATCCCCCAGGTCAAAAAGTGCCCATGACTATTGGACCGACTTTTGATCAAAATTACCCAAATCTGTTCGTACCCTGCACAAAGATTGCAGGATTTGTTTTATTTCTGTGTTTTTTTTGTGGGTGACTGGGTGTCCTCTTTCATTCATGACGCATGCAGCCTATACAAAAACAACAACCCAGTTGTTAAGGCAAGGGTGGACCTGAGATAACTAGTCAGTAGGCCTATGTAGCATGCTCATTGGTTGAACAATCTACTTAGAAAAGGAAACTATAATTGTACATGTACTTACTTGGTCAGCTATAGTGAGTGCCCTTGCAGTCAGAAGTTGCCTTCACTGTCAGTATAATGCGCAACAGTGGATCAGGTTGTATTCTGCTTCCTGAACTCACCAATGAATAATACACAGCAGTGAGAAAGCATAGGACACATCCAGGAATTCTCATGCATGATGCACACAGATTTAATCATTTTGATCAGAATAGTAGTGTTGATATCAGTTGCTGCCTTCTTACTTCTTACTCTTGAGAAAAAATCCCATCAATTGGAGATTGCCACACACAGATCCAAACAACTTACTGCTTGTTGGAACATATCCAAATGTCCAGTTTTACTATGGTGAGAGAATAGACAAGCTGAGATGGTTTCATTGCTTTGTAGTGTACTGTTTTTCTCCCAACTAGTTTTGTGTGTACCAAGGGGCATATTCTGCAAGTTGCAATACTCCACTTCGGAACTGAATGAAAATGGGTAATCCATATCTAGTTCTGCATTAAAGATATTTTACATGTGGCATTTACATGTAGCTGATGCTGTAAGCACTTACCATTTATTGCATAGGAAGTATTAAGTGTTGTCGATAGTCAGTATGTCCAAGCTGCACCCATCCTCCATGCACTCCTATCAAAACAGTACATGTGTGTAAACTCAATGATCTACCTACATACCAGTCTTTTATTGTCAAAATTGCCTTGATCAAATTGTCTTGACATCTGCTTTAAACTGACAAACCCTCCCTGTCCACTTTAGGCAGCTTGTTTCTAACAGGTGTGTTGAAATGTTGGCTAGATATCCCCTTACATTACAGAAATTGGTTTTATTACATTTGGAATGCTGGTTCAGAGGCAGAGAGCAACTGCAATAAATTTGTCAGACCTCCATCAGATTGCCATGCCATGCCAGGACTTTTTTCTGTCCAGTATTATCTTATTATATGGGAAAGTGAAAAGTTTGGTGCTGAATTAAAGTGTGCAAGATTGTTTGAGGGGAAATTACAACTACACCCAATTGACATTCCCAAGTGAAACAATATCTGGCCTGTGGTGAATCTGTATTGGTATTCTAACTGCAGAGATAGGCTATGTACTTACCTCAGTCAAGATGTGTTGGATCAAAGGCCACCCCTGTGCCAACACAAGATCCAGTGTGCTTGTCAGGTGAATAATTCAGGAAACGGCTCATAAATGGATTCGTTACATCACTACCTGCTACAGAAAAAAGTGTTAGGTCAAACTTTTCATGAAAGCTGATTTTCTGTTCCTTTTTATGAGTAGCTCTTAACATAACTTCGCATTTAGAGTGGTACATGTATATGCTTGTTTGCTGACATTGTACCTACGAAGAATTCACTCCTCAGCATTAATTTTCATCTGAGTTAAAGATGTTTCCCAGGATATTAGATTCCTTGGCAGCCCTTAGCAAGCATATTGTTAGCATTTGTACATTTATGTGCGAGGCATATTGTTAGCATTTGTACATTTATGTGCGAGGCATATTGTTAGCATTTGTACATTTATGTGCGAGCATATTGTTAGCATTTGTACATTTA
>NW_019091387.1:1844408-1862121 GCF_001949145.1 Acanthaster planci | reverse complement strand
TACTCATACTTAAAGAAATGTACTTGTACTCAGGCTGTAAAATACTACAAACCAAACTGTACATGAGCATCAAGGTATTCATACTTGATTAACATTACTCAATTAAAAAATCCTTTAACTTACCACGGCCATTAAAATATAACAATACAAGAATATCAACCCTCACAGACCGATCTGCAGTACAGTCCAAGAAATAGAGAGCCTAACACTAGCATGAGGAACCGTTTAGGTATAATGGCACAACATCTGTGGGCTTATTAACCAATCACAACCGTGAAACACTGGGTTATTGGTTATTCCTGGTCTTGATTTCAAAGCCTATTCTTGATTTTGAACCATCATCAGACGAACTGCTATCACGGGAAGCAGCTGGTACGCTTGAAAAGAGGCTGGTCATAGTGAATCGCATTATGTACCACACATTGCACTGACAGATCAAAGCACCACGAAAGGCGTCTTGGACCCAAAATTTGGGTATTCCTAAAAGTGGTCTCTTTATTACTTTGGGTGTTGCTAGGCTGGTGCCTATAGCCAGTGTTGTAGTCGAGTACTTTCCGAGTACCAACGTTCTCCGCAAAATACTGAACTGGGTAAGAGGGAATAAAGCCAGAGTGCACAGGCATTTGATGGTATATGTGCAAAGGTAAGATTACAAAGTAAATGTTAGACTTCAGACACTCCCAGTTGTGTAAAATTTAAGTTTTAAGGAGAAAAGTACTCGGAAAGTACACGGCCGAGTACTTTCCGAGTATTTTTAAAAAGTTAATTTTAATCAAACAGTGATGGTCTGAAGTCATTATGTTGCTTTATAATCTTACCTTTATGCATGTACATGTACCATCAACTGCCGATGTACTTCGGCTTTGTTCTCTCCTCACTAGTTAAATATTTGGTAGAGAACTTGGTTCTCAAAAAGTACTCGACTACATCACTGCCTATAGCTGAAAATTCCGATGACACACAGATTAACATAGGATCAGAATAAGAGTCATGAAAGCAGACTTCACCATACATGTTTTCTACGCATTACACAAAGTACATGTGTCACTGATGGTGAGTTGTATGTCATGTATGCACGTACATTGTACCGTACCAAATGTTGACTATCAGATTTTGAAGAATCTACGAATTTGAAACAGCTGCTGACATACATGTACATAGCTACCATACAATCACGTCATCTGTATCAACATTAGTACAGTTTGCTTCAAAGAGTAACAAGAATTTGTACAAAATGGAAGTACATGTAAATGCCAAAGTGCAGGTTTTTTGTTTAGCGAATTAGAAGTACTTGTACTCGTACTTGGAGATACAAGTACTTATACTTGAAAACCAGTACTTGTACTCGCTGGCAAAGTGCTCAGACTTTCATGTACTTGGATATCTAAGTACTCGGCAGTACTAACTCTGTACTCGGAAAAAGTATCTGACTACAACACTGTAAGGCTGCAAGGTTAGAACTAAATTCTCTGGAAGTGCTGTTTTTCGATCAGTCCAAGACCTAAGATTCATTAAATACAAATGATGCATAAAGTCTTGTTCTGGTGGAACTTCTTACGATAAACAGTTTTTCAATTACCCATCACAAACCTGTCAGAATTATCAGGTTATAAATACATGTTCTTTCAGTTCCATCCATTAGATCCATGTCCAGGGATACCACAATTTGATTTCAATGTACTGTATTCAAAGTTAATGACAGGGATTAAATTGTGGGGCAGATTCCTGGTTTAAAAACTAACAAAAGGGGCATTTACTGTGAAACTTAAATATTTGTGTTTTATTTACTACAAATACAATATATATATATATATTGATATGTTATATATATATATGGATAAAAGTGGCAGTAACAAAATCCTGTCTATTAAAAGTTTTTGATTTGGGTCCTGTACTCCCTAAAATAAATGAACTGATGGCCTAACAAGCATAAAATAGGCAGACATTTATGTGTGTCTCATGGGAGTGATCCCTTTGTTGATTTAATGTTCACAGAGGACAAGTCGTTAACATTTCAATAATAATAATAATGTTTTTTCTTATGGCTAAAAACATTGGTTTATGGCTGGTGCACTGGACACATTCTTTGCGTGTTTGACTAACCCATTTTTAACCTGTATATATCAAGTTATGGGCAGCCATGTGAATAGGATAAATTATTTCTCAGTTTCGGGCTAAAGTGAATACAAGATGTTGTTGAAGAGCCACATATTATTTTCACACTTGTTGAACAGCAGGTGCTCAAATTATCAATTGAAAGAGTAGCCAAGACTTCACTGTTTAATCTGAATGAGGTGGTAGTAAGTCTTTTTTCTTTTCAACATTCACACAGGCTGTTTTTACATACATGTATAGTAGAAGAATTACTATAAAATGCATTCTTACATCAGAGGTACACATATAATGTAATAGTAGGTAAAGTGAACCGAGGAACATGGCCAGGCTTCTAAGTTTCAGATCAAAAGTCTATTTTTTATGGTGCTAGTGTTGTCATTTTACCTCTTGTGGCAGAAAGTTTGAGCTACTGATGCTAATATTTCTGTCAATAATTTCATATGCCTCTGGCATTCCAAACAAATTGATGGAGGCTGTATCAGAAATGCCTGCAAAGGCCTTTTCACACTAAACAAATCTCAGGGTTGATGCAGGGTTGAAAAGTGGCGACGATTCACACTTGAAAATTTTTTAACCCAACACCAACCCTGCATCAATTCTGAGATTGATTTCAACCCAGGTTGAATTCAGCCCTGCTCTGGACCAGCATTAAGATTTTTTAACCCGGGTTGAAACTTGTTCGTGCACATTTCGGGGGTTGAACTTGCCCCAATAAGCTTGGTTTACATGAAACAAGTGTGAAACAATGCCAGGCTGAACACAGGGTTGAAAAATCTAATTTTCAACCAAGGGGGGTCATGGGTTCACCCAGGATTGAGTTCAACCCAGGTTGAGAGGCTGCAGTGTGAAAAGGCCTTATTCCTGATTTGTTTACTACTCAACTACAGCTCTAGTACATGTACATGAACAGTGTAGCATCTTTATAGGGATTGTGATGTATTCCCTAGGTAGTATTGAGCCCATAATAGATGTTGCCACAGGAAATGGCTTGATTGATCTAATTGTGTGCTGTCTGTCAATTGATGGCTCGTTTATCACACATAACGTAGGAATTGATTTCTCATGGAAGTATCTGGGCCACAAGAATCTTCTTTTTTCTGTGGATCACTGGTACTGTGCATGTAGAATTGTGAATATTTGTGTCATTTTGATTATGAATATTTTAATCTGAAGCCTAACTTTAAATGTTTCATTCAACTTGAAGCCTCATGGCATGGTGAACTTCCCCCTCCTTCTGGGCCCTGGGGTTGACTGTTGATATCAGCCTTGCGTTTGACAGGTGTTGCACACAAGCTGAGTGTTAAAGTTTAATTTGAAGTTTAACTTAAAGTTTACTTTTACATGTCCTCAGGTCTCAAGCTGGGTTGAAACTTGAAAGATACTTTACAAATACAAAACAGCACAAGTTACCATAGTAAATGAAGAGTTGAGTTTTGGTATCCTGATAATTGTAAGCTTGAAATTTAGATTTTTTTTGAGAGGAGTATAAAGACTAGTTCAAACATGGTATGAAAGCAAGCACAAATGTGAAACTTACATTAGGTCAAATATTGATGTTGTAAATTTGCAGAAGTTGAACACTTTTCAACTTGAGCAACTTTCGCTGCTATGTTTTATAGCTAAAACATTGCAATGAACTGGCCATAACATAAAGTACAAATTGAGTATTCCATTCGATGTGAAAAATCAGGCATCTGATCTCTGGGATGACAAGAATAAATGTAATGTATTTTATTGTCTAGGTTCCTGGATCCTCTTACAGTACTTCATTTTTAATGGAATGTTCATTTTATTTTCTCTCCGGGGGTCCAGTGCTTTACCTTGTCGAGCTTATCAACTAAACTTGTATCTGGATTAGCCTAAGCCCATCCAGTCATATTATTTGTAAATCTCAGCCATGACCTGTGCACTGTCCGAGTGAGAAAGATGGAAAGAATGAATCACACTGAATTGAACTAAACGGAAAATGTGTGCAATTTTCTTGTTTTTTCATGCAAATATACAGACAGTCTAAGGTAGTAATATCAGAGATGTCAAGCCTATATGCAAGGGTTTGCTTTGCAGAAAAACCAAAAAGCCATTTGTGTTGCGTTGGCTTTTGCTCGATCTATTAAGAAAACTATTTGAGCTGATTCTATGGGAAATCTCTGTCGTGTGCCAACAAGCAGTTTACGCAATTTTGGGTGACGAGTTGAACTAGACAAGTCAAGGTGTGTTGTGGCAATAACATCTCAGTACACCGCTAACTTCTTGCAGTATTTGTCATGATTATTCGCCCGCTGCTGTTGAAGTAGCAGAAAGCATTAACACACATGTACATTACGTCTCACATTGAAAAGGATTGATCTCAACAAAAGGCGAGCACTGTCACCAACAGAGTCTTTCTCTCCATCAAACTTTCATCTGTGATCCTCGGATTATCGGCCAGTGGATTATCCAAGGGAAGAGAAAGAGTGACATATGTATATTATGCTCTTTCATACAACATTTTCATGTTTAATCTAGCACTAAATATGCACATACACGCTACACCAGCCAGACATAAATACTGTCTGGCACTGTCAAATCAGTAGAGTCATTCAGCAGAGCTTTTGCAAGGCCATTTCACCTCTAGAGTTCCAGAATTTATGAGCAGTTGAGAAAGATGCAATGGTGGCACCCACTTCTACCAGACTCAGGCAGTTTAACTGCATGAACTAGGTCAGTGTCAGCTAGACCTGTACAGACTTTTCTATTGTACATGTAAAAGAGTGGCAGTCAATGTAGATATGAAGTACTGGGAGAGAGGAAATTTTTGTAGTCATCAACAGGGAAGTCCTTGTGAAATGCTAGATTGATTTAGGATTGACTGGTTATGTGCTGTGTACAGGAATATTTAACAATTGTTGTCTGCTGTGACGGGTCCATGGTGTTTGGTACACCTGAGGGGGCAAATGGCTGTTGAGGTGAAAAACAATTTTGTTATACCATGGTCATACATGTAGATTACACTGGAATGGTCTCATGCGTAAGAGACGCTTATTTAATTCCTAGTTAAATAAAAACACTGAGATAAATTTAAACTCTTGAAGAGCAAATTAGATATTAAATTACATTACAAGGCAAATTATTGATTACGGTGCCCTTTTTTGAGCTGTGTTTCATTTTTGTTTTCTTTTTTTGGAATAAGACAAATTGGGATTCATAAAGCACTATTTTTTAGTGAAAATTATTTAGTGAAAATTCCATTGAAAAATATTTGCAAGAGTGAAGAGCAAACTTGAAGGGACAATGACATAGGCATTTTATAGCATTGGAGTGGCAGCAGAAACAGCAATTAGAGTTTATGCGAGCATAGCTGGGTGCACGCAGGTCATAGTCAGATACCAGCACCTGCGAACGCGCACAATGCTACAATGCCCCCACACAGACAATACAATGATCAAAGCGTAGTACCAGTGCGGCTATCCATAGTTGCACCCAAAGTTACAGGATTGCAATGCAGTGGACTTGCCACATTGACAGTGGGAAAGATCACCGTTGTCCATCATGTTTTGTAGCCCACCAACATTGCCAGTGGCTCGATTGTAAATGATACATGTACATTTGTGGCTTATCATGTGATCAGTTCGCGACCAATAAAAATCCACTATCTATGTCTGCAGTATAACAATGGAAGTTGTCTAGTGATGAGAGCTGAGTGAGGTCTGATGATACACACATAATACACGTCTATCAAGCCTGAAAAGAATTGTGCATTCAGTATTAAATTCATGCATAGGCAAACATCAGCAGGCACATGATGAACTTGAACAACATGCTGAATACCATCACTTCAGTGTAGATCCAAGATGTTTTCATCACGCTCTAATTTAACCCAATGTAAATTGTACAAGGTACATAAATGACTTACTGGGCCATTGCAAAACATTGAAAGTATCACATGTTAGCGACTGGCATCAGGATTAGATTAGTAACAGTATGTTTGGCCCTGTGGTCACACAGACCTGGAATCCAAATATATCTGGATATGATATTATTGGATAGTGCATATCACTGTATCTGCTTTTTTGAGGGCAAACAAATAAATAGTGCTCAACTCCTAGGTCTATTACGGATACACAGTAAACAGGGGTTGGGGTTGAAGCGGGAAGTGGTTACTCCAGGATGTCTTGGGTGCAGGATTGAAGGGTATACAAGGAGCCCACCAAGCCAAGGTCTTAAATCTTGCCACCAGTGTTGATACAAACTGTCCTCAGTGCCAGCCATTGGCCAGGTCCGAGGAACGCAGTGCTAACAGATTTTTGACACTAATGATCAAGTACTGTAATTTGTAATACTGCTTTGCAATGATCATTAATAAAGTAGACCAAGGAAGAATCAATTTGTCACATGATATAAGCAAACTGTTCCAAAAAAAGGTTATTACAGCTAGTTCAAAAGACTTGTCTCATTATCTGGAACAGAGTGGAAGCTGAAATAATACCCAAGTGCAAATCTGACTTCCTCTCTTCAGTATGTCACAAAAAGCAAATGAGCTTGGATGTACATGTATGTGACCCGCTCTGCAAGAAAGGGTATATTAAGTTGCGCAATGCCAAAACACATAATGGCTTGTTCTATTTGAACAGGGCAAAATCAAAATGTGTCCAAAAAAGTGATTTTGTGTTTTTTTCCTTTAATATAATATTTGTATAATATTCTATAATATTAATATTTTTAGAATTTGTGACTACAAACATGGATACTGATGAATAAACCTGAAACATTGATTATTCAGTAAGAAATCCTACATAGCGTTGTGTTTCCAAGTGCTACACTTTATGAGCTTTTTCTCAGAAATGGCTTTTCTTGAAGCCAAAAAGGCGGATATGCAAATGTCTTTCTATCTCTGGAATGCAGCACACTATAGGGGTCATTCATATATCAAATTGTAGCTTTTGATGAACAGAATCCAGCCATATAAAAAAACTCTTAACTGAAATCGGAATCTTGCTACTTTGTACCCATTTTTCTAGAGTCGGTCACATATTTCATGTTGAGAAAGGCACACGGGGGCAGGTTATATTGATGACCACCTCTAAGTTAAACCTATTTTATCATTAGAAGTTACTCTTATATTGTGTTGCTGAGAGCTGGTATCTCCCCCTTTCACAAATGAAGACTGAATCTGCACAGCTTGTGTCTGGCGAATGCACTTTATAGCTGTGTCTGTGGTCTTTGATTGATGTTCCTGTTCTCACCCGGAGCCAATATTGGACAGAATCTATTTAGTCTGTTTTTGATCATGCCTTCTTTTTTGTGTTTACACCCAAGTGCAGTAGAGTGATGACAGGGTTATCTGCTAGCAAGTAGTTCCCTGCTGTACTGCGGTCCATATGCTTTTTGAGGGTGAGGCAGGAATGTTTATCATCTTTAGGGAAAAACCTTAGATCTTAGCCACTGTGGGGCTGCCGGAAACAAGGTGCTGGATGGCCCACCAGGACTTCTTGAGAGAAACTGGGTTGAGTTGGGGTCAGGATGGGTGGCAAATTCACTCGAAACCTTGGAAAGATTTGCCTGCATTCTTCACTACTTTTTGGGTTGTGTAAACAATTGATTTGCTTTGTAAGCAGTAAAGTGTTTGAAGGTTTCTTACTTACTGCCTCTTTAATTGACCGTTGTCAGATGTTGTTGAGATCCCCAGCTGTGGACAGTTTTCTAAAAAGATCTAAAATATGATCAAGTTAATGAACCTTTTGGTAACATTGTAGAGTAACTCAATGCAAGTTCCAGTAGACATAAATTTCAATTGCTCATGAAACCCTTCAATCTATGAAATATTCCAGATTGCTAAAACGAATATCTTGATAATTAAACAAAAAAGGTGTTCCTGCAAGATCAAGATCATCATTATCAACACCCAGCAAAAACATGCAAGGACAATCAAATCAGCTTAAACTCACTAGACTTATTCCCATTTGAAGTGGATTTGGCTTTGAAAAGCATATCTTATGGTCTCTCATGAAAAGATGGTGTGATTGTGAATTGTTTGATATTATTAACATTGTAAAAGAGAAAAATAATGTTTACAGTAACAACGGTAGATTTCAAAATGTTTTCAAGTCACGAAATCTTAATGCAGAAGGTCTGTTCTACAAAAGCTGGCAATAAATTGTCCTTTAGACAAGACCAATTTTTAATTAAAAGAAACACTCATTAAACATACATTTTTGGAAAGTGCATGTATTTCAACTAAGGAGTTTGAATGGTACAGAATTAGTTTTTACATCTTTAATAATTTCAGCCTAAACTCATTGATTTTGATATAGATTGTAAATTTAGAATATGCTTTTATTGTGAAAAAAACCTCTTTTAGTAGTTGTGACCGGTACATCATAATCAGGAATAAGTCACTGAGGCCATTTTATGATGGCCGAGTAAAGTGGGGATGTGGGTAAAAATGTTGAAAAAATCCATGTGGCAGTTGCTGTATATTTTGGAAGTGTTTGTATGAAAGTTTACCATCAACACACTTGTGATATGTACCATTTGAAAGCTTATGAAATTCTTTTTCTGACCATGTACATATCTCAAAAAATCAATTGAAGACTTGTTCCTGATTTCGATGTGCTTGTGCCACAGGTTGTGTTTTTAAATGGTATATTGACATGAGTGTCAGAATCAACTTGATCTATAATATCATTTATCTCCTTCAACTTCTATTTTCATCTGATTTAACTCTCCGGAAATTTAAATGTTAAACCTTATTCTTCTCTGGGTCTGTGGTGTGATTTGTGAGCCTACCAGTTGCAGATGCAAACAAAGAGACAGCCCTAGAGAGAATTATGATTTAGGAGAAGCAAAAGAATATTGATGGCACCATTGGTATCTTGGCCCTGGTGTATGCTTTGGCAAAGGGCCCTTATAAAACTCCGTAAATTTCAAAGCAGAAAATGTAGATAGAAATGGGCCACATTTGCAGGGAGCAGAAGGTCCTGAAACAAATTTACGAGGTGGTGAAGAAACATACTGCCATGTTGTTGCTTACAGTTTACTTTCACTGACCAAGCCTTCTGGCGTTTTAGATCTGTATTGTAAGAGATATTTCTGGCGTTCCAAGTGAAATGTTGACAGTCGTTTCATTCTGTTATTAGATATGAGGCAGCCGTGTACAATCAGGATCGAACAAGTTGGCATGCACTTGGGTTTTTTAAACATTCCATTTCATTGTGGGAAAAATTAGTCAGAATGTATATGCATAAGCTGTTTTTTATTGCACCAATAAAATTTAAATCAGAAACTGGTTGAAAACAGGAGTACAAGGAGATTTTGACTGGCTTTTATTTGTGTGCTCCCTTCTAGTCTCAACAAGAGTTGCTTTGACACATGCCGATATCCCGTGAGCCCATCTTTTAATCCGTTTTACCACCACAGTGCTTCTGTTTTGTCATCCACTGTCTCAGTATTGTTAGTAACCATGGTATCACCCGTCAACCCATTTCTTTTCAGACCGCCTCCTATCACACAGCCTTAGCTATCCTGAGATGGACATGTTACCCCCCAACAAAAATCTTTCCGTCTTTTTTTTTCGCCATTTCTTTTCCTAATCCTTAATATACACATACCACTCCAACTGCTGTACTTTCTTGAATGATGGCAGCAGTATCATTCTACTCAATAAAGCCACTCTCATTGTCCTGTTGTCCAAATGTTTCATTAACTGATCTGACTCGATCTTTTGTGTAGAGGGTTTGGGTTTTTTGCCTCCCCCACAGATCCAACTCCATTCTGACTTTATGTCCTTGGAGAAGGATGAGGGATGAATGGTGGAGATAAGCTTCACTGATGCTCTCAATTAAAGCATTTTTATCATTCTAGCATGGTTATTACTCGAGTGGCAGCTAAAATGCAATGGCTGAAGCTTGATGGAGGGTACAGGGCATGCAGAAGCAATGGGACGGTCAGGGAATGACTGGCTCTTGTTCTTTTATACATGTAAAGCATAGAATGGGAATTTTATTTATCCAAAAAATATGAATCTTTCTCCAGTTATGTTAAAACATAGCTTTTGTACATATTTCTCTCCTACTCTTACGTATAAATTGGTCTGTTACTTACATTTTACCGTTGTTGCTGTCTTAGATAAGGTTTGTGTTGATTTGTTTGTGTTGATATATTTGAAAAAACCCTTCTTATTACTAACTATTTGATGGTATAAATCTATCACAAGAAGTTTATATTGAGGAACCACCATGGGTGTTGAGTAAGTTTAACTTGTGGTAAGGTGCATAGAAACGCATGGGCTGTTTTGCATGTGTATCATGTCAGAAAGTTTTTCTCTATTAGATTTTTTGTAGACCTAAACACAGTTCCATATTTGGTGCTATATTGTACTGGTACTCTGTTCATTTCTTAAGTTTAGGGAGGTGTCTCATAATCATAATACTTAACTGGAAATCAAGGATGCAAAAAATCAACAACGTTCGCTTCAACTATACACTGCAAGATCTGGTCTGGTGTTGTTTATTGCCAGCATGACAAGTTTATGTAAATTATGCATGTATATGATGGGAGGGTAACACAGTTTTATGGGTCAGATATGTGAAGTTTTTATTTATTTATTTGGGATGATGCAGTGACTTGAAAAGTCGTGTCTCCTGATGTGAAAATGTTGCACAAAACAACTCTACAGAGGGCAGCAGATAGAATACATGTTTCTTGCCTCTCCTTGATTTAGGTATTAGGTTTCTGAATTCTGATTGAATTGAACAGAAAAACATAATCAATTTTGCCCATGAGTGCAAACAAATGGCCAAAAAAACACTAGTATGAGGGCTCACATGGAGGAACATCTTACAACAATGCATGAAAATAGAGCACCTTATCACTTATTTTACAAAACATAACAGTAGTTCCTTTGTTTTTTTAAGGTCAATTTGAAAAAAAAAATATGAATCAACATTGTGGCAGTCTGTCCTATGCCAAATAGTTGACATTTTGGAACTTGCAAAAGGGACTTAATGTTAAATGATGATGCTGTGATACATTCAGAGTGGGAGATGTACTCCTCCATAACCCCTGAACGAGAAGAAATAGGGTGGAGCCTGAAAGCACTTGCCGAAGAGAAGTCCTGTGTGGTCATACCTTATTGCTACTTTGTTGTCTGCACACAGAGGGCTTATAGTTAATACTGTCTGAGAGTTACTTCCGGTTGGGAGGGTCGTTCTTTTATGTGATGACTAGGCTGCTTAAAATACTTAACAGAACCTGTAGTGCACAGGATTACACTTATTTATCCTCTTTTCCTTCTATGATTATTTGTCCCAAAGGGCTTCACCCAAAACTCTGTCATTATTTTGGGAAATCTGTTCCTTTTTTCTGTGTTTAATGGAAGGTATACTGACATGACTACAGGCATAATTCTGTAGTTATTTAACTCTTCATGATCATGTTCATCTTGTTCACTTTTGGGGAAGAACTACCAGGGATTTTTTACAGCTTGTCTAAATTGTATGACAACATGCATGCCATGCATTATGGTTTTGTTTGTATTCAAGGAGTAGAGAGAATATATTTAATATAGTAAGTATTTAATGTATAGCAAAAAGCTACTTTTTGTTGAGTAGCTAAGCAAATAAGAGCCTATGTAATATCAACTTCCACCTGTCCAACTATCTCACTGTCCACATCCATATTGAATGTAACAATTTTTGTGGTGCTGCAAGTAGACTCCAAGGTCTAGTATGGGTTCAGTTTTAAACAGTTTTGTTCAGGGTTGGATGTAAGTAAAGCACATTGAAACATCAATATGCTCACTAGAAGTGTGCTGTAGTTCTTTCACACAAGTACTGTTACATACATGTAAATAACATTCATGAATCTCTCTTGCCCATGCACAAACAACTATATTTTCAATATTTCTTTTCCTTACTGTTTCCCAAACTTTATGTGGGAAATTAAAATTCCAAGGAAAGTTTTGAAACTGTGGGACATCTGACATTTGGCATCACTTTTCACCAAAGAAAGCAGATGTGTATGGACCATGCATGGAAAAAATTATTGAAGGATATGTTAAAAGGAATAAACAAATTTGGTCAGAAATGCTTTATTGTTGTATCATTTAGTGATTGGACACAGTCCAGTCAGTCACTCTTTAAAATTATTAAAAAAACGTTTGTTTGTTTCTTTCTTTCATTCTTTCTTTTGTCTTTCTAAATTTTACCATCCAGACATTCTGTGCAGCTGCTCTCCTAAACTGTTTAACCCTTAAAGAGGCGGAGGGGAAAAATCCATCTGTCTTCAACATTTTTGGGGGTTGTCATTGCATTGCATTATTTTCTGAAATTGAGCCTTTGGGAGTTTTCAGAGGAACTCTTTGCGGTCATTTTGACAGCAAATCTCTGAAAATTGAACATTCCATTCTTGGGTAGCATGCATTTTTCTGAGACAGGTCAGCCAAAACTGATGGGCAGGTGCATATATAGTGGGGATGACATCAGTGCTTGCAATTTTTGAAAATTGAAATCAGTTTTGTTTTGTTTTGTTTTTTTAACTAAAATCAGAGTTTAAAATTTTTATGAAAATCAGAGACAAATTGGTGCAATTATTTGCCAAAACAAGCTAATTATCTGTATTTGTGTTAATTTTTTTTTATGAATTTCTTTCGCAAAATTAAAGAAATTTGAATTTAAATTGAGAATTACAAATCAAGTACCATAATTTGATTGAAATCACAGACCACATTAAATGTTGTCTAAGCCCAGGTGAAATGCATGCAGTAGAGCACCTGCATGTACCCGCAGAGAGGACTGTTCCTTCAGAGATACAGGTACCAAGGGTACCGGACTCTAAGACTCTAGGGTTTAAAAACTTGGAGTGCACAGGAGATTGTGAGCAAGAAACTCATACCTAATAATCAATTAGTGAAAAATATCTTCAACCATATGTACCGTACGTGTGTTAATTTTATGTGCCATATGTACATATGAAGTTCAAGTAATGGTATTTTACCTGGCTTTAATGAGTGCAAAAAGCAGTCATGTTACAACAGGTTTGTTTGTGATCCAGCTCCCTTGTAATTTATAGAGTAGTGACTCAGGCTTGATTAAAACTAATTCACTTCAGCAAGAACATTTTATGTACTGGTTTTGGTTTCACCTCACAATGACCAACATTTCTAATCCTAATAGAATACATGTACATGTGTACTTTTAGATAAAAGGTACACGTAGATGTACACTGATACTTTACTTTATTCCAACCCATAATTGGACATTTTCAGAGTACCAAAAATGGGTCACTTGGGAGACATTCCCATAGGAATGTGCACAAAATTTTTCAAATGTTACCGTCGCATAATTCAATATTCCCTAATCCGATCTTAACCAAACTTTGCATGTTTTCCTTTCAGACCCTAATCTATCATCTCTCAAAATGTGGACCAAAAAATTCTCCTCCTTTTGGAAGTTGGAGCATTAGGGAGACGTTGAAATGTCTCAATAATGACCGATGTCTCCCGAATGTTGAAAAATTTAACACAAAATGTCTCCCAAGTGACCTATTTGGAAATATTAAATAAAGTAAAATAAAATAATGATTATCAGTCCTTTACATGCAATTCATTCACAGAATAATAATAAAAAAGTGATTTGAATACAGACAAGTTTCTTGAACCATGAAATCCTGCCAAACTAGATTGTGTGCCTCAGGTGCTGTGAGTCCCTCTGGTGTTACATCACCGTGATTGTTTAATTTTGGTTCCTGGTATTCAGACTTAGGGTTGAAAATAGTTACTTTTGATTTAATGATATGTACACGTATACATGAATATTCACAAAGTAAGAGTCTGTAGTTTAAATTAAGTTCATAATCTAGTTAGAAATGTTAGAGTTGTGCTTTCTTGTACAATGTGAGTCAAAATGGTTAGAATGTTCTCTTGGGATAACCACAATACATGTATATGAACGATATGTTGCAGTCTAAGGAATAAAATGTATTTTTTTGTAAAATGAGTGTTCAATTCCTTTTATCCTTTTGGCTTATTTTTCATTTTTTTCTTTTGTCTTACAGTGCATACTCATCCATATCTACCTTTTCGAGAGCAGCATTGTATCCTCTTAGATTTAGAGGAGTTGGAGAATTTGTAACTTTAATCTGTGTAATAGCATTAACTGAAAGCAATCATTATTTACTGAGAAAATTACCCTGGACTGGCACTGACTGTTAAAGCTTTAATGTCTACACATCCACTGAGTAGAAGTCTTTCTTGGTTGCTGTTAGCCTGTTAGTTTTGAAATAAACATGTACTTCATAGTTTGATGTTCCAACAGTTCATGGTAAAAATGAAGTGTGTCAAAGATCATTTGGGAACAGCAATAAGCACATGTAAGGTCCGCCTTATCAACATGGCCATACACCAACTGGCATTTTAGGGCTTTGTTTTTGAATGACCTTGCCTTTTTGAAATACCAAACTGGCACACTCACTCAGTACTCACTTTTGACTCTATTGTGAGTCTTACAGAATGTTACTTTTGGAAGTTGAAAAGGAGGGGTCCTTAAAAGTCTTAAGCTCAAAAGGTTTTTTTTTGATGAAGGGGCTTATGTATCATAATGCCAGCTTGGTCCTTGATCTGTAAAAAGTTGAAACTAGAGAACCCATGAAAGCATTTTAATTACTTTTTGGCACAAATAATCATCCCTTTGTGAACTTCATGGGCAAAGTAAATTCAGTTTGCATGGCTTACCTGTGTAATTTGTATCGAATTTGAATATGCATGACACAAATATTGAGCATTTACAAACAAATGTTCTAGTAATTACTTAAGAATTACTTAATTTTTTGTACAACAAAATTATTTGTGACCCATTGGAGTCACAGAAATTTTTAATGCAAGATGCTTTGTGCTGCAGTCCAGAAAGGCTTTCAGTGATGGTTTCAGAAAAACACAAATAGTGTCAATTAGTTTGTGACAGTCAGGGTGGATATAATTCCAAATTTCAGGATTGCACATGCAATTGGTAACGGTTTCATCATTATATTGCCAAAAAGAATTTTTCATCTTCACAAAATAATGTTTTGTAAAAAAAAAATCCCTTTAAGTAGTCCCTGGAACTTTTTTGTAAACGCTCAATGTATGTATCAAGCAGTTTTAAATTTGATATGAATTATTGGTGCTGAGCCAGCTGTTGCACAGAACGATAATGGCAAATGCTTGATTGAGCATGTGTTGTGGTAGCCAATCTATACAAGAGTTGATAAGTCTGGCTAAACCCATTAAATAATTTATCTATGGAGGAGACTTTGGAAAGGAAGGTTCATTAGGGAAGTGTTAATTTCAATACTCAATATATCATGTTTGCTATGATGATGATCATGGTATTTAATGTACAGTGCCAAAATGACAAGGCAGACTGCACTAGCCCTTTCAGTTAACTCTGTCAGTTGTGACTACTGAATGTGACATCACTGAAATTTGACAGTGAACAGTCGCATGTATGACACTTTCTCACTGGGTATCAATAGCAAACTGCATGTTTTATGCATGCCCAGTATACATAAAAAGTAGCAGTTTTATTGTCAAACAGATTTTACAATGTGATTTCCAAATTTTCTCCCTTCTTTTTTCATGCATTCTGCATCCGAACATTCAAAAAAAATATTCAGATATTCTGATATTTGGCACAGCCTTACAGTTGAATACTTCTTTCAAGTATCAAGAGGATTATACATACATGTATACACACATACAAATGATACATGTACATCAGAATGATCATATACATAGCACCATAAAAACTGCCTGTTTACAATATATTGTTGACCAAATATTTTTGGATGAACAAAAAAGATCATCTATTGAATATAGCAATTTATCCCCCCCCACATTAATGAGGTAATAATTGGTAACATTGAACAATGCCTATGCCTTTTGAGTTCAACTCTTTGATCTTTCAACAAGTTTGCAATGTAGGTCAAATATCAAGTGGTATACCGTGGTATGATATCCTGTACGCTGTACTCCTGTTTCAAACAGGAAATATTAATGTAGCAAAACCTTGTTAGCTCCCCACACAGGTCTCTTAGACTTAGTGACTTTTTAAAATCAGTATCAAGTAATAAATTTATTTGGGGGCACTCTCCTCTCTTGCCTAATTTGAAATGCACCTTCACTGACAAGGAAGAGGTAGACTGATGGGATGTTCTTCAACAGGGCTAGCTTGGGCATTTACCTGGTGTACACATGAGATTATGCATTCAAACAGACTTAACTTTTGTTTGTTCTTTTCCTATCCATGTTCATGGGCCACTTTCAATGACTTGTGTTAACTCTATCAGCCTACACAATGAAATTATTTCATTATTTTCACTTATTTTAACCACACTAAAATGGCAATTATTGTCATCGGTTATCTAGAGGGATGTTGAGTAAGGACAAGAAAACACAGTTTGAAATTCGTTAATGCCTAAAGTTATATTTCTCAATGACAACAAAAACAAAACTCATACAGGTACATGTATATGCAGTCAAATTTGACCTGACAGTTATGAATGTTAGCATGACTTTCTTTGATTATTCAGGTCCTTTTTTTCCACCAGGAGGTACTGACATTTAACAGCCATTGATATGTTGGTACATGCACATGTGTGCACTCGTACTTCTTTTCAACTTGTCAGTCTTGACCAAGAATTTTGAGGTTACTGCTTTTAGTTGACAGTTTGACATTAGAATTCATTTGGTTTCAAATATAGTAATTAAGTCTTACTTTAAATTCCCTAGGCTTCAAAACCAACCCAATTCTGGAGGAAGAATTTAGCTTCTTTGATTAAAATTAGTATATTAGTGATGTCACCCAAAAGCACCAATGCATTGTAGCATAGAAGTACATGTATTTTGTTGAGGGACCACTTTTATTGCCGGCTGGTTTATTATATAGTGTTTTAAGCTGACCATGTGATGGACTCTTGACCAATTGGATGGGTTAACTACCTTGGGTATTACCGTAATGTTCGAATGTAGGTGGCAGCTTATATTTTGATTCTCACAATGAAAAATGTCCCTGTGGCTTATATACCAGTACTCTGCGCGGCTTCAACATTTGAAGAATAAGTCAGTCATTTGAAGAATAAGTCAGTCATTTGATAAATAAGTAAGTCATTTGACGCTGTACTGTGCCTGAGCACAGCCTAGCCCAGCTTACATTCACTCTACTCACATGTTGAAAATTAAGGACACCAGTCCAGAGGGGTCCAATAGACTCAGAAATGTACCGTAAGTACCATTCAGACCTCACAAATCGTGTCATGCCTCTGTTTGTTTTTGTCTGTTTTATCATTGTGTTGTTTAATTTATTTCATGCTGCATGGCCCATCCAACCAGGACCCTCATCCAGCCCGCCCAAATCGGTAATTTTGAGGACTTGGGAAAGTTAAGATATATTAGCGACCCTCGTTTGTGCACTGCGTACACTTGAAGATTATTATTACACTTGAAGACGAATATTATATGTACCCTGCCATACCCATGTAGTTTTAGCAACAAGTACATGTACATTTACAGGGCTTACATGTATGTCTCAGCCCATTTTCCAGTTTTGTTTGTTATGACTGAATGTGAAGGAAAGAGGTGCGATGAGGG
>NW_019091387.1:1807818-1843862 GCF_001949145.1 Acanthaster planci | reverse complement strand
ATGCTAAAACTGAATGTAAAGGAAAGAGGTGCGATGAGAGATGCTAAAACTGAAAGTGGGCTTACATACACATACATTATCATTATTTACAAATCAAAAGTACAAGACTCACCTAGTAAAAAAGGCTTCCAATTTTCATAGCCTTGCCAAAGTGTTGCCCTGCATTACACTCAGAGAAATTCTTCAGAGGACCCATGGTGTGTATATATGCACACAGTTTGAAGATCTACACAGTGCACTACATGCAATCACAAGAGATCCCTGTTTCAAATAAAAGTTGATCATATTACCACTTAATGAAAGGAAGTGTTTGGTAAAAGCCAGCTTTGTTTACTGAGAGTGCACTGTCATTTTCTTCCTGGAGACAGAATTCTGTGGACTAGTTACTCTTATTGCCTCATAATTCTGTATTTATGAACCCCTAAAAGTCTAGTCAGGTCAGCAATTACTTATGCTTTTGAACACCCCCACCTTTTGTCCAGTTGACGCCTAGTACTAAATAAAACGTCACATGCTGTGTTGAAATAGTCTCTGTAATTTGTCAGTGTACACATAAGCCCTTAAAAGCAAATTAACTAAGATGAGGTCCTGTGTCTCCTTGTGGTGTTGGGATTGTAATATATTTAGAAGTCCTGAGATATTTCACATCTCGTAGGGAATCTGCCCACATCTCATACAGATATTGGGTAAGATGTCATCATGCAGTATTAGCTTTTCTGGTACGTAATTGCTTTTCCCACTTAATTGTGTTTGCACTTGCGTGGTTATCTCAAGGGTGTTATCCTACATTACTTAAGCGTACTTTGAAGGCGCTGCTTTGAATCGGTGTGACTAAATAAAAACCAGAGTACCTATTGATTTGGATGTTTGTGGACAAATATAATTGTTTTGTTGATGGTGATGTCATACTGTGACTCATACATAAAAACCACATTGTGAGGCTGCTTGATTCAAGGTTTTGTGTGTTTCTTTGTTAAATGTCAAATCTTCACTTCTATGCCATCAAAAACTTATTTCTCAAGACAAAAGACATTGCTCATTTTACAAATCATAAATACTTCATTTTCATGCAACGGAAAGAATAGTATCGTTTGATGACATATTGAATGTTCTGTTTCAACTTACTCTGCCTCATGAATGTAATGAATAATTTAGTGATATGTGATTGATAACCCATCAATCAGTGGTGAAGAATTATTCAGGGATTGTATAAACTTTATACAATTGGAGAGATAGGGGACCATCGGAAGTCCAAAATATACCGTCATGTATGGATTTTTTGTGCAAACACTGTAAGGAAAGCTGTTGGTTGTTTTGCAAAGGAGAAGTGGTACATGATTCCCTGTTTTGAGGCATATCTTTCATTATGATGACACCTGACAGTTTTTCACAGTGCTGTTTAGTTCTGAACCTAGTCTGTGCCTCCAAAGATCCATCGTCAGATGATGATTTCATGATGATTACATTACCTTCTGTTACATTTCCTATCATTTGGCCAGGAGGAGACTCAACTTTTTTTAAATGAACTGCCAGTTCTGACAGCTGACCATATTGTGAACTCCTCTTTACAACAAGGGGTCTTAAACACTGCTCACACAGGTCTCTTGAGCTTCAAGTAGAAACTCTGCAATCTGCTTTAATATTCCTTACCACTTCCTTTTTGACAACAGCCTTTTATTACCTTAGTTTCAGTTTCTTGGTTGTTTTTTTATCAATTATTCAAGAATTCATGTAGGCGGAATATATTTCAAATTCTCCATTTAAAAAGTCCAAAGGAATCAGATGACACAGCTGTACAAACAGGAAAGTTCAAACAATGTGTTATTAACTTTTCATCAGCATCCCTCCAACCATCAAGAATTGATTTTTCAAATATTTTATTGCTTTCGTGACATTATACATGGATGTATCTCTTTCCTTTCTTCTGACTCTGTGACAGCTTTTTTCCAATCTCAAGACCAGAGGCTTGTTTAATTTCACTCTTGATAGGTTTTTGCAGGCGCAGATAATGCCAGATTAATCACAGTGACGTAGTGAGGGCTTGTACTTGGACAGACATTAACCCCTTAGGTAAATGTCAGAGATATTGACACACCCACTCAAAGTCCCGTGGGTGTACAGAGAGGCACCTTCACTGAGTCAATTAATTAGTTCCATGAAGGGCTTAGGTTGCTGAGACCTTAATAAACCCTTGCTGTTCCAAAAATCAAGAGGAAAAGGAGAATAGTCTCTGCCTATAAATTCATGGTATAATTCTGTGTGTTGCCTCTTGGTCAGTCTCTAACTTGACAGTTGACCCCCCATCAATCTTGTTAATTGATCATAACACATGCACTAGTACACTCAAGTGCATGCATACTTTTTCCATAGTTTTTGGGAAGTATGCTAGTCATTATACAATTCTGCAGGGACAGAAAAATACAGCTTTGTCCTAATTTGCCTAACAAAAACGTCCCCATAACACACACAGGGTCTACCCATATAAACTGATGCAATATCGAAGAGCGATCAAAATGTATACATGCTCAAAAATTGCAGGGGAATACAATCACTCATTGACAAAAATATAATTAGACAATCAGTGCTCTGATTGTATAATTATATTTTTGTCAATATTCAGATCACAGTGTTACACAGCCCTTTAATATTTCTGCAATGACTCATTTATGTTTTGTGTGAAATTATATTGCTGATCAATGACGAACTATGTAGGCCTTCATTTTATGAACACAAGGTGATATGGGAAAACTAACTTTTGATTTGATGACATCACAGAGCTTTGATGTCTGTCAGGTAATCTAGTTGGTACCTCATTTATATGCAAGATAACATTTTGATGCATATTAAATAATGAAGGTATTGGAAAGTGATCATCTTAAAATTTCAACCACTAATTTCCAGGAAGGTGATGTCATCATTTTGAAACTTTTACCAACCAGTGTTGACAGTACCCTAGTATGAAAGTATTTCAAATTTTAAAGCCAAAAGTATTTTGATGTAGAGGATATTCATTAATGTGATGATGTTACTCTTATGTAGTTCACAAATATTGGCTGCATTATCTTGTGATATAGTAAGACTAGCCTCCCAGTGATCCAGTGGAGCATTCTGTTGCTATTTTCACCTCAGGAAAGCAGAATGCTCCATGGATTACCTCCAGGAGGCTAGTTTACTACATTCTCACTGTAGGACATCCACAAGCTTCTATAGGCCTACATTATGAATAGCATGAAGGGTTTATTTGCCCCTTTGCTGCATGTTAAATATTTGTAGTGACATCATGCTGACCGCAAGAATCATGAGACAAAGCAGGCGATATTTGTTTTATAAACCCCTTCCTCAGAATCTGTGTAATTTAAGCAATAACTGCTTAATTGATCTAAATACACATACTCATAAGCTCAAGGGATTTTTATTGATAAATTTAGCTGCCTCTTTATGTCTTATTGTTAACAGAAATATTTCACATTTTGGATTCATTTAGTCGTAATGTGCACATTTGATATAATTGGTTTTCCGTGAAGGATGGATAAATTCAGACGTCAAACGTACTCTTTTCACATTTACAGAAACATTCTTTTCATGTTTATAAACTAGATTTTCATTATGCACTGTCAGACATATGGTAGGTTTTATTAACAACTTGCTCAAGTTTAGATGTTGTTTCAAATCTTATTTCTGTTCATGTTATCTTTCTGTCTTGCCAGCTCGCATTGGCCGTTTTCAACTTCAGGATGAAAAGGTGAAATTTATGCTGAATAACACCATATCCAAGAAAAAGGAGTCAACACAGCTTTTCCGAACCATCATGGATAAAGGTAACAAATAAAAAAATTCAAATGTTCACCTCTTTCTTCCATCCTAGAAGCTTTCAAAGTTTTTCGTTGGACAGCACTATGAGGACTTGTAAAGCCTGCATTAAGGGACATGTGTAACCTGCTCTGCCAATATTTTCATATATTCTGAAGCAGTCATAATGACTTTCTTTAATTAAAGAGTTTGCATGCAAAGGGAAGGAAAGAAGTTTTCATTTAGTGGTGGAACACACATTTTTGGGTGTATGTATTAAATGAGATAAACAAGCTTCACTGAATCAGGCATTAATCAAACCTTCACTAGAGGGCTCTCTTCATGTTAAGCAGTTGAGTAAACCTAAGTGGGAGGGATTGTGTATTTGTCAGTAAGTGTAGCAGATGCATTTAAAGTTATTGTCACCAAGTATACAAAGTTCTTTGTTTATTTAAATTTTTATCACATCACAGAAAGACAAAAAGCGAAAGAAGAAGAAGTCACACTTCTTCTTTCAAAATACCATGAATGTAACTCACAATATTAAACCCAACAGTGGGAAATAATTACAAAATGTTCATTAACTTCAGCAGGGCACCAGCTGTCACTTTTAGTCACCATGGTCACCGAATGATGAATATATGCAAACTAACCACAATCCTAATACTTGATGAGAGGACTACTGTCCCTTTACTGCAAAAGAAAATGATTTGCTGTGTCCTTTGGCTGTTCAATTTGCCGGCAGGAATCTGGCAGTGCTTGTGTGAGGAAAGCTTTTTGACTTGTAGTAAAAGTGGAGTTAAAAGAAGATAAAAATTCAGAATTTTTCTCTCACCACAAATTTGCTTATAAATCCCTGTGATCATTTTGCTTTAAGCTAAGCCTATGAAACCTGGTGTATTGAGGATTCTTGACTGTTAAAAAATACTTCCTGGAGGTAGAATGTATCAATAAGACATCCACAGACAAATTGGGATTTTTTTATGGCAATTAACTTATTTGAATTACAGTCATTTGCAAAAGTTTAAGACCACCTGGAATTTATTGGTATTTCTGTCACTTGGCCTGTATTACATTGTCTCATTGAATGATTAATTACCTTGTTTTTACAGTGGTGCACATAACATCAGTGTAGTGCTATATACCCATTTGAATGAAATTTTTGCAAAGACAGGTCTTGTATGACATTTTATCTGTAAGGCAGCATGGGTAAAAAAAAGCCAGTCTAAGTAATAAAAAATAAAGGAGGGCGCACTAAATATTAACATTTCAAATCATGGAAATGTAGCTGTTCAAGTTAACCAAGATACTGAGGTTATACATTGAAAATAGACATAAGTTGCCACAATTGATTGGTTTAAGTTTGGTTTTTCCTCTGGTGTTCTTGCATTTTGTTTGGGTCCTCCTAAACTTTTGCAAATGACAATTTGTTTTTGATGTAGAGCCCCCTTCCTCGTGTCACTAGCCAGTTATGCTTGTATACCATAATGCTTGATGAAAATATTCTTCCCATGTGAAATGCATGTACATGTATCACTGAAATGAGATTTGTACTTTTTTGATTGATTTTTACCCCATGTAGGTATCATCTCATATACTGAATACCTGTTTCTGTTGTGCATTCTTACAAGTAAGTATGATTTTAAATTGTATTTGGACGTGCATCTTTGTCTGGTTGACTATCAGTTTGAGTATTGTTTTGCTATTCAGAGAATGCTTCTTGAAATGTTCAAATATTTTTTTATGAGATATAGATGCAAATCGATTCTGCCTCACCAGGGTCACAAGGACATTGCTGCATTGGCCTTTCCTGACTCTTTATCTCAGTCAGATGTTGCTTCCAAGTTCTGCTTTTAGTAGTTCTGCTAAGGTTTTTAAGCAGTTCCAGTGCCAGAGAGTACCAAAGTGAATAGGACACACACAATAAAAAAATTATGTTTGTGAAGGGCATTAGTGTGATAACCAGCACATGAACCAACACGCGTCTATTCAATTTGCCTTAATTTTCTGGTTCAATATGACATCACTTTTCTGTTCATGCTGGAAATTTGTGTACAGTTGAAGCCAAAAGCTTACATACAACTGAACCAAAGAGTTGCCCTGAAAATAGAACAGTTCCTTCTTCTGTTTCATTTAAATCTTTCCAGTTGACAACATGACTCATGAAAGTCAATGGCCATGTGATTTCTTAAGTCGTTTTTTAATCCTTAGCCCTTCCTATGATACTCAAGACCAAGATATGCTGCCAGAGTATTTCATATAGTTCCAAACATAGTTCCAGCATAACTGCTTTGAGAATTTCAGACTTCATGCCACAAAGGGCTTATATTAGAGGAGGATATAGTACACTCTAGAATTTCAAAAAATACCAAAGTTACGATGCAGAAGAGTTACATATGAGCTGTTAATTTAAGTTATTTAAAAAAACAGTCAAGTTAAACCATTTGACAACCCGATTTTGGGTCTAAAGTTTGAACATGTGCTAATGACTAAGAAAATGAAAAGAACCTCACACAACCCACACCCAGTCCCAAATCCTCACTGAGCTAAAACTACAGCAAGGTTTTATAGAAAAGTAACAAGCTGGTTCAACGACAGAAGTCCACTGCTTTCATCCTAGCCCAAACAGTTGCTAAATGTGCAAATTCCTTTGCGGCTTATTTTATTTGCTAAACACTTGATCAACTAGTAGTGCGCCCTCTGCTCCCACAATGCATAGAGGTGCAGCTGCCATGTTCGTCCTTCTTTTCTTAGTGCCATTGATAACGGACGTGTCGTTTGGCTTTTTTGAGTTTCCGTTTTTGTTCGACTTTTTGTGGTACCCCGAGTGACTGTAACGTATCAGCAACGAATGGTAGTCCTTCTACATATACATATTTTCTGTCTGTGTGTCTGCCATTTGTCGTTTTTGTGTGGTATTTTTCTCTTTTTTTCTTTGTACATGCTTGCAGGTTACTGATTTTGATTCTACGTATGCAGCAGTATCACCTAACGATATCGCATGGGGTCAACTCAGTGACCAGGGACAGTTGAGGGCTTAACACTTTGAGTGGTCCTCAACTCCCCCCCCCGACAGGAGTCGGTCAACATTAAGATCGAGGTGTTAAGGTCGTAAGCCAATACACGCGATTAGTGTGCGTGATTCTAAATGGACGTGTCTTTTTGAGATCTTAGAGTTCATTGAGGTTTCTGTTTCACTACACACCTTTGTGACATTCTGATCAAACTGTAACATATTGTAATAAACGTACTTTCTATATTTATCTGTATATTTTTTGATTTGGTGGTATATTTTCTCTTTTTGTGTGTGTGCATTTTATAGATCGATGACTCTACGAGGGTACTACCCAGCGATACATAGGGTCAACAGGGCAACCCTGGGATTGTTGGGGGTTCCGTGAGCCAGTGCGAGCGATCTAATACCACGGACCCCCTTTTTCCTTGGTATATTTATAGGGTCAATGGGGCAACCCCGGGTTTGTTGGGGTTCGCGAGGAACTTAGACCGACAGGAGTCGGTCTGTGGAGGATCAAGTGGCATCTTGCTAAACTTGTAATCCCACGGCTAATCCCTGCTTTCAATACCATCTTTGATTCAGTTCAGGATTAGCTCACGCCATACTTGGAGGGCCTGAGCTGCAGTGTGTGTGATATCCGTATGCTCAGTTCCCCAACGTAACACCTAAGCATTGCAGTCAACGAGCGTGCAGAGTGGCGCTGCACTTGGGGTTAAAATTTCCCCCGTTTGCTGGGTCTGGGCGCAACACTCCTCCATCCCAGTTCCTAAGCATTCCAAACGGATGACGCGGGCCGACAACAACCTGCCGTTAGCAACACCCGACATCAGCATGGCTCAGAAGTAGCTGCCAACGCTAGCTACACCGGCCGCATCACCCCTGGTTCCATTGTCTTCAGACACCCTTCAACCGGGGCTCCCGGGCGTGACAAAGACGCTGACGCTCCATGGGACAACACGGTCAGTTCGGGCGCCCTGTTCTTAACACAGGTTTCATGTTCTCGCGCTCGAATGGAGGGAACACAACCCAAGAACACTGTTCTCAGGTTCACACACCACCTCCTCGTCAGGGTTTTACACGAACACGGAAAAACTTGTGATATTTGATTTTTGAAAAGCCGCAAAACTATCAAGATGACTTACAAAGACAGTGGAAAGTTTTGCAAAATTAACAATTCTAACTTTCCATGAAAAAAATGAATTTTTTAAGACGAAGAAGTTAGCCCAGTTTATTTAGGAGTCATCTCAAATCTTGTCCCGGATAAGTTGAGGATAAAATGTGGAAGAGTGTTGCGGTGGAATGTTGAAGGCAACTGGAAATCTCCTCACAATCTCCCCGAAATAAAGCTAGCAGTATTTGTATACACAGTCTCCGTCCCCCCCACTCTGTGGTTTTGGTCAGGCAGGCCACTCAAGGACACTTGTGGTTTTGATGACAGACAAGCCACTGGCAAATTACTGCACTCCTTACTCAGAGCTTTTTGAAACTTCTCTAACTGTGTCATTTGGAATAAATATACATCAACCCTTTCATAAAATATAAAGCTGCTTCAGGTTTTTTCTTCTGGAAAGCTATGCAAAATAAGCAGAGGGACTGACAAAGTCTGTTTTTCCAAACAACCATCTGATTCAATCTACAACAGGTATTGAACACATGACAAAAAATCATGGAGTGTTGAGTGACCCAAGGTCAGTCTCTGGAAATCGCAAACCACTTAAGATAGTAACCACCTATTTCAAGCCCACTAGTAATGTAAACAGTCCTTCATAGTAAGTGACCTACTGATGCAAAATTCCTCCACAACTTCCCCTCCATAAATGAACTGCTACTTGCGGGGGAAACTGTGGGGAAAGTATTCACTCTCCTCTCCCGACAATTTTACTTCAACTTGTCCCAGACGAGATTTGAGATGACTCGCTATCCAACCATTAACTCTCAAAGAATGCACAAGGATGCTGCCATGTTGCATGTTACTTGCTACAAACTAGTAGCAATAACGGGTTGCACAATCCCGGCTTTCGAGCGGCCGACCCACGAACAACAAATCATGCTGTTCGTGAACACACGAGAACAAGCCACCCAAACTCAGCCCACAACGCTGTTCCCCTGTGTGGTACCTGCAGAAACAATACTGGGCCATGCAGGCTCACCACCGAATGTGCCCGGGACAACAGAGCCCACCGCCTCCTGCCCTGTCAGGTTTTTTGACCCCTGTATGCCACCCTTTCTTCTGGCTACCTTCTGGGTCTTTCTGAGAAGACTGCTTCTACCTCTGAAGTTCACCAACCCTCTCCTACTGTATCTTTACTGCAGTCTTGGCAGGCCTCCGACACTCCAATTCACTACGCGTCGACCGCTGGCTCTACAACCAGTTCTCCGGTAGGCAAGAAACGCAAACATTCTTCGTCTTCTTCTACGGGGTCTTAGCAAAAGAAGTCTCACTCCTCACAGAAGGAAGATGCAATGGCCGACATCATGTCAGCGGTCCGCATGCTCTAGGAGAAGCTCTCTTCTATAGCCAACCGTCTAGATCCCAACTCTGCTCCCGTGGTGACAGCCCTAGATCCGGACCCTTTGCCGGCGCAACGTGATACGGATCTGCAACGTGATACGGATCTCCACATCCATATCCAGATCCGCATCCGAACCTGCCTTCATCTTCACCTGCCAGCAATCTGATCTTCTTATGATGGTTTCGCCTCTTCAACTTATCCAGGTTCTGGCGCAGAATACAGCTCACCTCCTGCTCCAGCCCCTGGCCACCCAACAAGACATGATGACGTTCCTCCTTTCTCGGATCAACTGCGGATGGAGCAGGATACGTCCTCTGAAAATGAGGATATCTCCTCTGCAGCCGACCTTAATTAACCCTCCTGAGGCACGGCTCTGTCTTCTTCAGAAGGATATGATCCACATATTAGGCCTGCCTTCCAATCAACCTAAGGCGGAGGCCTCTTCACATGTTTCCTTCAAGCGCCACCCCGCTAGGTTGGAGGCGTCAACGGTAATTTTTCCCGAACTTCCACGTGTCCGCTCATGCGTCGAGATGTTTAAAGTTCTCGCCAATGCCAAAAAAATGGCGTCCATACCCACCCAGGGCCTCGACTTATTTCCAGTTTGCTAGGGAGGACTTTGATAACTTCCCTTTGGTAACTCTGTCCCTGAGATTCTAACGGAGGCTAAAGATAAACTTTCCTCTGACACTCACAAGCCTACAGGAAAGTCTCCATTTAAAGACAAGGACAAGTGTTTTGTCGAGTCTACTCTTGCTAAACTCGACAAGGCCTCACGAAATGGCCTTCGCTGCACTGCGTTTACGGCACTCCTCTCTGTGTATTTGGCCCGTGCGTGTGACAAAGATTCACCAGATACTACAGACCTTGCAGCTGTCACAGTTCAAATGTTCAATGAGAATGTCAACTCTATCTTCGAGCAGTTTGTTCGGATCTCCATTCTGTCCACTTCTGCATGTAGATCCAACACTTTAGATGCCATGAACATTCCCTATGAGGGAGTCAAGTCAAGACTTCAGGAATTTCCTTTGTATGGCAAAAACCTTTTCGCAGGGAAGTTCATGGAGATGATGAGTTAAATGTATTCACACAACACGTAAACTTAGCTTCCGTGACCTTCCACCGGTGGCTCCACCTCGCCAATCCCGTCCCAATGATCAGGGGTCTCGACCCTTCAGACCCCCACGTCAGGGCAGTCATGGTTGCTCTCGCCCCTTTCGTCAACCCAGTTACCAGACTCCTAACTCTTCGCTGGTTCTTAAGAGAAAGTCACATCGGATAGCTGGGTGCTCGTGACCATTCATTACGGATACGCCCTTGAATTCACGAGCACCCCTCCATCTGTACCTATCCTCCGTCTGACTTCAGTTCCTACCCACAAAAACAAACAACAGGCACTGGAGACCGAGATAGACTGTCTCCTTCAGAAATGTGCTATCCACCTGGTTCCCAAATCTCAAGCAAACAAAGGCTTCATCTCAACGTTCTTCTTCACTCCAAAGAAAGAACTCAAAAGCTGGCGACCTATAATCAACCTCAAACCTCTAAACCGCTTTATCCGCCCAAAGAAATTCCGCATGGAGACCCTTTAGATGGTCACCCAATCTCTACAGGTTCCATGCTGGGCGTCTTCCATAGACTTGAAAGATGCCTACCTCCACATTCTGATTCACTCACAAAGCTACGAATACTCATGCTTCCTGTACAACAGGAACCTCCTCGAATTCACGGCTCTCCCCTTTAGCTCCTCCACTTCACTGAGAGTATTCTCGAAGGTTGCAAAGATCATTGCTGCTCGCCTTCAAAAGCGGGAAGTCATGCTGTTACGGTACCTGGAAGACTGTCTGATCGTAGGCAGATCGTTCAAGAAAGCAGAGGTTTCTACCCGCCTTACTTGTGACATCACAAATCAGCTTGGCTTCATCATCAACCTTGAGAAGTCAAATCTCGCTTCAACACAATACCCAACATGTCTAGGGGCATCTTTCGACCTTCCGTGAGGCATAATCTCACCGACGACTGAACACACCGACAATCTTTTCAACTACGTGAAAGTCTTCTCTACCGAGTAGTCTGCTCCGGCCCTCGCCTTGCTTCGTCTCGTTGGCTAGATAGCCAGCATGGTGGATCTCATTCCCCTCTGCAGGCTGTACATGCGCCCCTACAACTTCATTTCTTAGCACTCTACAGGCCTAAATGGGACTCAATCAATCTCCAGGTCCCCATATCAGACTTATCTGACCCCATCTTCAGTTGTGGTTAGTGAAGGAGCACCTCTCTCTCTGAGTGCCCTTCCCCAAGGTGAACCCAGAAGTAACTGACATAACATCGGACGCTTCTCTTCTGGGCTGGGAAGCCTCCTTACCGCTGCTTCAAGCATCGGGAACATGGGACCTCCAGCTCCAAGGGAGTCACATCAATATCCTGGAACTTCAGGCCATATTCACTGCACTTAAAGCTTTCTGCCGAAGCATCGTAAGCAAATGAGTCCTCATCCGCTCGGACAACTCCACAGTTGTGTGATACATCAATCGCCAGGGAGGCACACCTTCTCCCCGCTTATGCCTCCTGACGAGACAGATATTCCTTTGGGCCCAGGATTATGGCATCGATCTCCAGGCGACTCACATTCCTGGTGTCCACAACTCCATAGCAGATGCTCTCTCTCAGTGAAAGGTACGTCCCACAGATTGGACTTTGCACACCAATGTAGTCGAACAGATCTTCACCGAAGTAGAAAAACCAAACATCGATCTTTTCGCCTCAGTGGAGAATGCGCAACTGCCAGTGTTCTGCACCAGTTTTTACCACCCACAAGCCTGGGTAATGAATGTTCTTCAAGTCAATTGGGAAGGGATGTTGGCCTACACTTTCCCTCCAATATCCCTAATACCAGCAGTTCTCTCCAAGATCTAAAGGGAACGCTGCCGTGTCCTTCTCATCACCCCCTTCTGGCCACGCGAGCCATGGTTCCCATGTCTGACTAGACTGCTCGTCCGGTTACCAGTGATCCTTCCTGACAGACCGGATCTGCTACATCAGCCGAAGTCAGGTGTGTTTCACCCTCATCTGAGGTCACTACACCTGACCTATTGGCTATTGTCAAACAGTCCTTCAGATCAGCAGGACTTTCTGATGAAGCTGCCGAAATGGCCTCGAAGAGTCAACGCCAGTCTATACACAGCATCTATGACTCCAGATTAGGACATTTTACTCTGTGGTGTTCAGAGCGAGGTTTTTCTTCAACTGAAGTTTCTGTGACCTCTATGGCTGACTTCTGCATGCACCTGTTTAAGTCAGATCTCCAGGTTTCAGCTATCCGTAACTACCGTTCAGCCACTGCGGCTATACACGATGGCTTCCAAGATGGTTTGACTGTATCCAACAATACTTTTCTTAACATTTACTGCGGGGGATGTTTCTTGAGCGTCCCCCAACTAAGAGACTAATTCCTTCATGGGACCCTCCTTCATGGGTCATGGACATGGGCACAGTCCCCACCACGACCTGGATCCTGGGCATGATGTCAGGCATGATGCCACACGCACCATGGACCATCCACAAACTGAACAGGATGCATCAGCTGAGAACAAAGACATCAGCTCCAGAGCCAGCCTTATACCTTCAACAGCACATCTCCGTCTACTCCAGAGAGACATGATCCAGGTTCTGGGCCTGCCTTTTGCTTCAACACCAACAAAGACTTCACCATACATCTTCAAGTGCCACCCCACCAGACTGGAGACCTCGACTTCACTTTTTCCAGAGCTATCGCTGGACCATTCATGCATCCCTATGTTGAAGTACTTGCTGACATGAAGTGACAGTGATCATATACCCCCAGAGCAGCAGCCTAATTCCAATTTTCCCGGGAGGACTTCGAGAACTCCCTCTCCACCCAAGAGATGCCTGTTGCTACCAAAGATAAGCTGACTTCAGACACTAGTAAACTGGCCAGGAAAATCCCCCTCATAGACAAGGAGAAGGCTAACTTCAAGCTCACCCTCATGAAGTTTGACAGAGCCTAACAACAAGGTCTCCAATGCCCTGTATGCATGTTAGGTTAAGTTTTATTTATTTCATGCATCTTGTGGCCTGATGGCCAAATTACATGTATGTTACAGTAAAAAATGACAGATTGTACCAAGTTAGTTTTTAAAAAAAAGGTTTTAAAATGACACTCTAACAACATTACACAAATATAAAAATGTTAAGAAAATAAATGAATTAAAAATTACAAATGATGACATACACACATTAACATCACAGCTAGGTTTGGGCGAATCCATGCTTGAATTGGATTTAGAATCAAATTTGGAATCGGAGTCGCAATTCCACTTTTTTGAGGAATTAAATCCACGCCGCCGCTGTTTCCATAACCTTGAGATCCAATTCCAGGAACAGTCCAGCGATTCCAAAAGACTACTGTCTAACATGATCTGTCGATTTTTGAAGAAATGCTTTGCAAAATCATAGCAGCACCATGCAGTAATCCGACCCATTTGTCTGCAGCACACTGATGGCCCACTGTTGGCTTCCTGCCAATTGTGACTCCTTAACATGCTGAGCATTTTGGGTGCTACATTGTGAGCGATGAAAACTACATCGGAGATTTGGAGTTTTTCCCACACGCCATGGAATTTCTTGTCGCTGATTACCCTCTATTTCTTATTGGAAACTCAATTGTAACATCTGAAGGATTGACACCAATTAGAAACTTATTCCTTGGAGTGTTTATTTCTTCCAAAAAAAATCGTCCGTTAGTCTAGACCAACATCACGTTTTAATCTTTAAGATCGAAGCAAACTGTTGTGGAAAAGGTAGGCTTACTTTGTCACATATTACAAAAATATACTCAGAACCTAAGAAAACCTAAACAGTGCAGCCCTTAACCAGACATTAATTCTTCCTTTGCCATGAAAAACTTGAAATGCATGTAATTGTTGAAGCATTTGAAAATGCCTGTGATGCCAAATTTGGAAAATTCCCCAAATTCCGCAAACCTTGGCAGTGTAAATGAAATCTCCAATAAAATCAGCGATCTAAAGTTATTTAAGTGAAACATTTCCAGGGTTTGCCGACTAAACTTAAACCATTCATAAGAAAGAAAAGCTGGCAAGATCAGCAATGGCATCGGCCCGGATGGAGATCGGTGTTCATGCATGTTTCTAATAGTCTTGCATGCATCGACCACTCTCTGTTGGTGCACGGACATGTGGCTGTGGGCTGACTGCAAGCATTTTTTTGCAGATGCCTCGTGTTCGGGTCAGTGAGATATGCACTATAATTACCGTCATTCACTCTGCCAAACACAAATCGTTGACTACTTTTCATCCTTCATTTCTGCCATAAAGGAAAGAGGTTCTGTTCAACCTGTTGAGTGAATTGAAGGTCAAATGAGCAGTACTCAAAATTTTCCATCTCCACCTTGGAACAAGACTAACGGCCACGTGTTGAAGCTGGTAGCGGGAAGAATGTAGCTTAGGCATGTTCACCAGCGATTTCATGAACAAGCACAAGCGGTGCAGTACGCTGTGCGAGCAGTCCAAGTTTTGATGGAATTAACTGTTGAAAGATCGAGAAAACTATAATAGTTCATTGTCAGAAAAATTTTTTGGACTTTAAGGAAATAAATATTTCTTTAATACGTTTCTCGTGGCATGAAAATAAAGGTACATACATTATTAGTTCCTTTCTTGTCAAATGTGCATTTTAGAACTCGCAGTCACTTCCATAAAAAATGAAAAACTTGAAAGCCGGCAGGCTATGTAGATTGATAATCTTTTTCCATAAAATGGTGTGCTTCCAGAAATCTGTAATGATAATAAATTATTTATGTTTCCAATGCAATAACAAGGGATAATTTCTAATGACACAAGTGTTTAGGAAACAATTTACAAGTGCATTGTGCATGTAGTCTCAGGCATGCTCAACATTGCATCTAACTTATTTGAACTAACACAAATGGAATTTGTTACATTTGTTACATCACTTTGGGGTGTACTAGTAGAAAACCTTATGCTGCTTTGGTGAGGAGGCTCTTGACTTTTAGGCAGTTCTCCATCCGTTGAGGTGGAACTGCGACTGGGCCTACATAAAATACTGGGTGCAATGGACAGAGTTGCCCCTTGTTTGAAGGTAGGTTTGCTCAGCTAGTGGCTGTGGTAGGCCTGGATATTTGTGTTTCTTCCTTGATGCCCAGTATATTATTATTATTATTATTATATTATTTTAAAATAGAAACATTGCAGCCAAAGTCTGAATTGCGTTTCATGTACATGATCATAAAAAGCATTCAAAATCCAGAATGTGTAGGAAAATTAAAATATTCAAATTATATTATAATACTGTTATAGATAAAATAGACATTTACACAACGAACCCCGCCAGCACAACTAGGCCAAAAAGGGCCTGAACATACAAACAAACAGTTTAGACACTGTGTTTATGCAAACACACTTGTCTAAATTCTAGTTTGTATCGAATCATGTTTATTAAGTGTATCTGCAGTCCTTCCTAATGTTGTTTGAATTGTGAGTCTCTTTTTAATTTAGCTTATTGCAAGATGGAAATAATGAGTGCCTGCCCAATTTTCACAGGCTGGTTCCTGGACCCCAGACAATAAATTAGCAGAAGCACAGCCCAGACTCGGTGTGCAGTTAGTCCTTGGCAAATGGTAGATTCACCATCCCACCCACCTACATATACTCTGCAAACCCCCTCCCCCCCAAAAAATTGAGTGCCCTCTTCATAGTGCTCTGGAGTGTGAGTCTATTTTACAGACAGCACACCCCCACAGGAACCCTGACAGCCACCCCTTACCATAATCTAAATAAATTGAAATCATGTAGCCTTTAGTTTTAATGCCTGTAGTAGTGTTCAGGTTATGTGTACAATGGTGGTACTGCCCAGTTAAATGGTCAAATAATCATGTTTTGTTTTTCAGAACCCAAGGCAGGTTATGAAGTTGCATTCAAGATGTTTGATCGAGATGGAAACAAGAAAATAGACCGCAGAGAATTTCTTCTGGTAACATTTTAATTTGAAATACTGTTGGCTTCCCATTTCTACCTTTTGACAATATGGCACCTCCAAAGTAGACACTCAGGATAGCCCATTGAATGCTCATGTTTTAAATTATAACTTACCACAGGCATTATTAATGAATGATCCCACTGAAAGGGAATAGAAAAATACAGCATTCTTGAAATTGGTCCATTTACATAAAAAGAAACAGGACTACACTGTCCTTTGGTGACAGAATGATATTTGAGTCAACTACATTCAACCTACCCAAGTGACCTACATTTCATATTTGCCTAATTCGATTATGCCATTCACTAAAATCTTGATCGACTGTTGGTGCAACCCCATCTACCGTAGTGCACCATGGCTCAGCCGCCATGGTTTGATGCATTTTTTCGACATCTCCTAATTTCTTGAATTCCCTGTTCCCTACACCAGTTTTGTGTGAATCTTTGATCAGTTGTGTCATTAGTAAATAAAGCCATTTCCTTGTATTTCACCATTTTCTTGGTAAGGATGTGTTTTCATGTAAAGTTTGTATGTTTTGTTTTTCTCCTTATCATTATTAGATTTCATTGTTTACCATAGCTACTATAAGGTACGTATCTTCTGCCCCTTCCCCTATATCAGACCAAGTCTTTGAGGTTGGTCCGCTTGAGATGGGACGGTGATTTGCTCTGGTTGCATTTCTTGATCTCCCCCAATTTAACAGAGGCAAGCCCAGTCACCAGAGATAACACAAGAGATTGTATAATGCTGCAAGGCATTATCTATCTTTGGATAACACCAGATAATCTTGTGCCCACCAGTGGAGGGGCATGACAGAGGTAAGTTGGGGGCCAACAGCTTAATGCAATGTGAAAAGCGGTCGGTCGTTTGGCATTATCAGAAATTCCATTCCTGCTATCCCTTTGAACCAGAAGAACAAAGACAGACAGCCAGAGACTCCAAAGGGGACTTCAGGGACTTAAGGGCAGTCTGACCACTTACACTGCCCATGACTCACAAGGGCTAGCAGGGTGAGGCTGTCTCTCCTTCCCTGTTGACCCCATCAACCACCAGCCATGGAGGTTCAGCAACCAAACAACCCATGACTGCCCCATCAACGATGCTGGCTACACACAGGCCCACCACATTACCATGTTAGCCCACAGACAGGCCCTTGGAGCCCTTCGGACTACTACACTGCCAGGGCTTCTGGCCACCTCCGCCATTCCCACCGTCTACACAATCCAGTGCGTGCCAGTGACTAGGTTTTTCACCAATAATCCTAGTCCTATAGGATCCCCTAACTCCATGGACATCCTCACCGTCAACGGAGAGGAAACACAAGCGCAAACATTTGGCAACCTCTTTGGACCTTTCCAGCAATATAAATGCCAGGAAGGACGATCCATCCCCCACTGTCATGGAAGCCTTTTAGTCAACCTCTGAGACACTGGTTCACCAACTAGTTCTGAAGACTGCTGGCGGCTACCTATCCAGATCCACTTCAATATTTGCATCTCCTTCCGAACTTACAACTAACTGCAGCAGCCTAGAATGGGAGGTGCCAAAGGGACTCTTCTTCATCAGCAAACCTTCAGTTGGCAAAACATTACACCACAACGACCATGATCTGGATCAGTTTCAAGATTTGCATAGATCCGATGCTCTGGACTTATCTGATGAGGGCAAACCTTTAACATCATGGGCTTTCTTGTTGCCATCTTCAAAGGAATATGGTTCAGGTACTGGGCTTTCCCAAACAAATCCCTTACAAGAAGATGTGATTGACTGTCCTTCAAATGTCACTCCAATCAGTTCTGGTACATCTGTGTCAGGTTTTCTGGAACTCCTTCTTGACCACTCCAGCATCTAGGCAGTGAAAAGACTGGCGAAGACCAAAAAATGACAGCCATTTCAGCACAGATCCTTAGCCTTCTTCCAATTTCTGCATTTTGAAAACTACTGGTCAGTTCCGGAAATCCCAGGTGCGGCCAGAGACAAACTTTCAACTGATAAGGCTAGATCTTCCAAGGCTATTTGCCCTGATAAGAATAGACATACTATGGAAAACACACTGAAGGACTTGACAAGGCTGCTCCCTTCAACATTTGATGCTGCCCCTGTATGCTCCTGCTGTTAGAATTCCTGGCCTGTGCATATGAAGAGGGTTCCACCATCTCACCAGACTTAGCTGCTATATACCTCAGATGCTTGGATGTGACACTTCTCACCATCCTCAAACAGATTATTCACATTTCCCTCTTCACCGCTTCTGCTCATAGGGTAAATGCCACTGACACCATGCAAATTCCATAACAAGGAGTGAACTATAAATTGCAAAATCTCCCCTTATTTAGGAAAGATTTATTTTGCGGGGCATTTCCTTGAATAGTTGGAGTCAAAGGTCAAGCAAATTGATACAACTCAGACGCTTTTTTTTTGGCAAGCTCCTCTGCCAAGACAGGAGTGTAAGCAGCAAAGACAGTCACAAGCCAGTACCCCATCACACCCGGAGCTGGCCAGCAGACCATGACAAAGACAAGATAACCACAACTTCCCCTCAACAAGACGTTGTAACCACCCAGGATGAGGTGACAACCAGTGTGCACTTCCCATCCTGGGGAGGTCGGTTATTATTCCAGTTCCCAAGCAGCTTCCAGTTTGGAACCGATTGGCAGTCACTTGCAGTGATTAGTAGGGTTCTATGGAAGAGATCGCCTCAGACAAATGGGTGCTTACAACACTCCCAGATGGATAGCTCACAGTGAGTTCACAAGCACCCTTCCGACCAACATACTATTGAGGCTGATTTCGATCTCTCACAACAAATCAAACATCAAACTTTGGAGTCTCTAATAGAGGCACTACTACAAAAGAAAGCAATCCTACCCAGTTCCACACGGTATGAGGAACACCGTTTTGTGTGTGTGTGTGAACCTTTTTCCTCACTCTGAAGAAAGTTCAAATTGCCAAGAAGAGTCCACATGGAAACACTTCCCGCGGTGATATTATTGCTCCCCATACCTACATGAGCATTACCAGTACACCTGAAAGATGCTTATCTTCACTTTCTATGCACCTGGAGGACTGCAGATTTGTATGGTTCATGTACAAAAGACAAAACTTTAAATTTTCTACCCTTCCCTTCAGCCTCTCAACCTCACCCACTGGCTTGATGACCAGTGTGGGAGACCCATGGTGTCACCTATGCACAAGACATTACAACTCCAGATTCCCATCGCCCTAACTGTCCATCCACACATCATGTTGTGGTTGGTAAGAGAGCATCTCAAAACAGGTCTTCCCTTCTTATTAACCTAAGGTTATGATCACTACTGACGCACCGACCCTCGGCTGGGGAGCCTCTGTACTACCCTTCCAAGGGTGACGCCCCAACACCCAGGATCGCAAATCAATAATGTGGAGCTACAGGCAATCTTTGTGGCCCTACATCATTTCTAAACAACCATGGAGAGCAAGTATGTGATGATACGATCAGACAATGTGACAGTGGTTTCATACGTCTGCCACCAAGGCAGTACAAAATCCCCTTATCTTTGCCTTCGTGAAGTGGCAGCTGCTCCACTGGACTATGGAACACACAATCAACCTACAAGCCACACCCATTGCAGGCACCACTAATACACTGATGGACCTACTCTCATGGGGACAGTTTGACCAACGGGATGAACCCTTTACATCAGAGTGGTCAGCATAATATTCGGCTTGCTGGACTGACCGCACAAAGACCTCATTGGCATCGGAATACAATGCCCAACTACCAATATTGGATGTCATATTAGAGCACAATGTCAGGGTGGTATCCACATCTTGGGCCTACGTTCAAGGTGTACCACTATCAGACATTTGTAAAGCAGCCTGCTAGAAGTCGTCCTCTACATTCACATCCTGCTCCTTGACCGACATTTTGTAAGAGAAGTATGCCTGTGGCAAGGCGATCCTGACATTTGAATCACAAACACCCCACATGAAGATGGATGGCCAACAGCTCATTCTGACATGAAGTGTGGGGAGTGTTACACTGATATTAACACTTATGTTCAACACTCACAAGTATCTTGCATCTTAAGTTTTGTGTAGAGTAACTTAATTTTGTGTTTAAGGAATTGTGTGTCCTCACCATCCCCCCGGCTCGGTGTTGCTCTGCAAATATGTAGGTCATTTGGGTAGGTTGAATGTTGTAGACTTCTCCCCCACAAGTACGTGGGTTGAGTCTGTTAGAGAATGCGTCCCAAAATGACCTGTTTCCCACCTATCCTCCCCACTTTTTGGCTCCAACACCAGGACACTATTGAAAAAAAGATGAACACAGCTGTGCACTGCATTGTGGTAGATGAGGACATACATGTACTAACACTTGATCAAGATTTTAGTGAATGGCATAAAACTAGGGAAATATGCAAATGTTGGTAATTTGAGTAGATACTCTCTCTCTGAGCTGACCCATGTACTTGTGGGAGAGGTATATGCTAATGAAACGCCACCCCCAAAAAAATTGATTAAAAAGTGATATTCTAGTTGAATATTTTGAATATTTTAAGCAACAGTTTTTGGTCAGGTTATTGCTTAAAAGCCTACAATCACTGCCCTGCAGTACAACTATGCTGTCTGGTGATTTTATTAAAACTTGAGTTGCATCAAGAGATGCATCAGTCTAGTCCCTTCCTGAATGAACAAACAATCCCTTCCTGAATGAACAAATATTGTTATTATTATTAGTAGTATTATTAACAATTGAAATTGTGTTAGTTTGATCCTACTAGAATCATGGAGGAAAGACACGGACGGAGTTGTAGCTCACGCACTTCAAAGCGTCCAATGATGGTCCCCGCTGCGTCTGACGAATAATAGAAAACATTCCAAAAATTCCTAATTGCTGCCTGCATCTTAGCCAGACAAGCGGGGCCAGTAATATCCTGGCAATACTTGTAATTTTTTGCTTGCAATTAAATACAAACTATAGATGTGACCAGGAAACAGAGAGAGAAAAATTCCTGATATTAGACCTGCTTTTGCCATCATAAATAAACTTTTTAAATTTGGACACACTGTTTCATTATCCATGCAAAGTTTGTAATTCTAGTCTCCTCCGTCCAATACATCAGTGTTCAAAGACTAGGTACGAATTTGGCTAAGACGGGCCATCAAAACCTTCGCTACTTCTGGAAAGCTCAGTTCATTAGGAACATAATGTGCTATTTCATCCCAGGGAGTGATCATGAAATCTCATAAAATACGCCTTTGTGCAAATGCCATAATAAAAATTATTCAAACAAAACACAAAATCTCACAAATTTATTCCAAAAAGAAGTCCAGAAGAAAGCGTTCGATAAGGGCAACAACTGCACATGAACACTTCGGGTACACAGCCTCGTAAAAGCAACTACGCAAGCACTAAATTTGATGATATTGTCGGATCATATCAAGCACCAACGATGGCATGAATATTCAACTTCCTATACTGCAGTGCACAACGTTTTAAGGATGTAGATTACCAGTGAAAAATTGCGGCAATGATCATGGGGTACAAAGGGGGCTTATGGTTGTGAAACAGGTGGTGCGTAGCAAGCATTCACTGAGCTCTGGTTATGGACATACTGGGTATGCCAGAAAGCTTTAATTGGCCAGATGTTATAGCCCAGGCAGTTCAAACTCCTTCTGTATCCTTCCTCCATGCTTGAATTAAGTGGTTTGGAACTGGACACACTTCTGTTAGTCCTTATAACCATTGTTTCCTAATATTAATTTACCTTTGGGACACATCTTCATGCCCTCTAGTTTCAAAGCAAGATACGGAGTTCTAGAGGGGGGCCACAATATTAAAAAGAGACATTTGAATTAAATCCCACCACTAGGAGTTGCAGTCATTTGTTTGTGCAATTGAGAGAAATATTCTGGCATACTTATTTCTGTCCCTGTAGATGGAGGAGATATTCCGCAAAAAGACAGAAAGCGAGAAGGGCAACGAATTTGTGAGTTTACTAACCAAATACCGCAGCACACTAGACTCCGTATGTATGGTACTCCTCTTTCTCAGTGTGCACACGGCAGGCCTCTGTGTTTTAACTGTAAGCCTCATGCATTTGGACATGATAGTTTATTATGCAGTATGTCATGGCTTTGGTCCACAGTGTACCCGGAAGGAAATATTTTCTTACTGATATGCTGTCTTTCAGTATGTGCATTGAAGGGACAAAAGTTATGACCTGTATTGCAGATGTAAACTTTCTGAAATTTTCCAAAACTGAGCACCTGAAATGTGCACACATCCGTAATGCATGGTCTGCTTGCATGGAAGAAGTGGTTGCTCTGTGATAACACATGCAGTGAGTGTAAAGCTTTCAAACTGCAGTTTCCTAAAGGAGGTTTTGCAGTCTTTCTTATCACTAATGGTAGTTTGGATTTCTGTTCACCTACTACTTCGTTTTCACCAATATATCTATACTAATTCTGTGTTTTTGTTACTGAATCTCATAGAGTTGACTATGCTCTGAAAATTCTGTGTAGCCCTTTGTGTTGTGTTATGGAAGCTGTTATGTTTTACTTCTTTCGGCAATGTTGGAGTGTGTGATGCTTTGTAAAACACCAGGCTTTGTGTGTGCCACTTTTTAATGGAAATTATAACCCTTTCAAGTTGGAATGGTTGTATCTGAGCAATTATCATATTGTGGACTAGTTTCTTGGTGTTAGTTAAGCAATGCCTGCTGTTTAGCATGATGTATTCATGCAGTACTCTGTGAAGCAAAGTGGAAACAGTATGGCCATGTAGCATTATTGGCGGGACATAGAAGCATGCTTGTCATGTACCTTTATGGAAATTTCTTCAGCCATGTTGGAAAGCAGTATTTATTTGGTCCAGTTATAGTATTGGATTGAGCCAAATCAGTTCATTGCATAGGCAGAAATCCCGGGTGGGGGACAGGGAGACATGTTTCCCCCATGAATTTGGAATGGGGGGACACAATGTCGAATGTCCCTTCCATATGTTGTAAGCAAAAGAAAATACTAAAGGAATTGATGGATCAAGGATTCTCCCTTTTGAGTTTTTATAAATGGAATAAGATAATAAACATGCATTGTGCACAAAAAAGTGTACATGTAAATTGATGTCCCCCCACGATCGAGGAGATATTTCCGCCCATGATTCATTGACAAAGAATCAGTAGGCATGGTTTAAAGCTTTGTGAATGTCAAATAAATGTGATTTATTCCTTGAATTTTAATTACTAACTGTATTTGAATTCATTCTACTTCACTACAAAAAGAATGAATTTATCATGATATTTTGTGTCTAGTGATGTGACACTATACAGATTGATAAGAAATTGTGTACCAGGAGCCTTTGTTTATTTATAGAATGATTTTCACTTTAAAACAAGAAGGAAATTGCAAAGATTCAACCATTTCAATAGAAATACAAATTATTGGTTTGAATTAATTATTTTATTCAAAATGTATAAGTTCCCTTTTTTCCTTAATTAACTAAAGTTATATTGTGGCTGCATGTTTGTGATAAGGGTGGGGCGGTTCCAAATCCATTTACAGATTGTGATAAGGGTGGGGCGGTTCCAAATCCATTTACAGATTTTCTCAAATGTTCAAATGGAGCCACCCCTTTTAGAGGTTCGATGTTTTGATTGACACAATCTGCCATTCATTTTTATTGTAAATGATACCTGCAAAATATAATTTGATTCTTGGAATACTTTTTCCTTTTGACATCAATGCACCATTTGAGGAAAAAAGTGGATTCTAAAACAAACAAAGCTTGTTTTAAATGCCCCAGCATCAATCTATATACAGTAAAACCTTGATAAGGCAAACTCAGGCAAAGTCGAAAGTCCGCTTGTCTCAAAGTGATGCTTTGTTCCCACCAAAAGAATAGGCGTTTGCGTACATAAATACTTCCATAAGTCAAATCACGAGCAGCAAAAATCCTGTTCAAGTCAAAGTTTTTGTGACACTGTTAAAAGAACGGCACCAAATCATTTCAGAAAGTACAAACATGGGACCACGAAACCAGTCTGAGTCATCGCTGCCAAGCACACATTGTCTTTTTACTGTCGATCCGCTTGCATGGCATGCATTCTGCACGGCTCACTTCATAAACCGTGCCACACCGTAACCGCAACAAATCCAGGCTTTTGGGCTAGCCTAATTTCCACCGCAAGACCCATGCGCAGATGGACTATTCACTGGCCTATCTGGCCTGAGCTGAAGTGCACCCCCAATCGGTGAAAGAAAGACAGGTGGTTACAAACAGGTTCTTGCACACGTTCTGCGTGTACGCAGAGACCATACATGCCGCAATAAATCCCTTATGCATACTTATCGTGCTCCGCGTCAAACGCGCGTATACTTGCATGCCTTATGGTGCGCCTATGCGTTGAGTACCAAAAAAACACGCCCTCTTTTGCTCCACTCAGAGCGGCTTACAATGGTCATGCGACCACAAAAGCGATGTCATATGAAAACCCATTTAAACACCTTTAAAACTTGATGAATTGTATACTTATTGGTAGAGACAACATTTCTAGACATAACAAAAATAAAAAATCCTAGCAAAACTATTATTTATGAGCAAAAATGTTCCATGAGAATGAACAAAAAGTGGAAAATAGCCACCGAAATGATGCTACCGTGGAGCGTGTTTGGAACAACTACGTATACATATGTGTATAGGTGTATTGGCTCCATGGCTGTGAGACTTTCATTAACTTCGAGGTCCGAATAACTCAAATTTTTTATTCATTCCCTTGAACTTTGAGTTATGAAGGATTTACTGTATTTACATTGGTTGAACCATGTGCATTGTTGGACTGTATAATTGTGCATATATGAAAACACCAAGGTAAGTGGCAGCGGCCTCTGTAAAGTGTTGGCTAAACGTTTAAATATTGAAATGGCATGGGAAAGTCCCCTGTATGTTTTTCAAATTAAAGGTAAATTCCCATCCTTAGTTTGTGACTTTATCTGTTGTAAGGTGTTTGTGATCTGTATAATTTGCGTCGTTTTGGACAGTCGTTTGTGTGCAACACGAATTGATATCTTTTGTATGTCTTTTTATTGGTGTAATTTGAAATGATGCTCAATTTCTAAACATTCTGTCCAAATCTTTGATTCACAGTTTTTCCTCTTCCATGTCTGTCTTCTCATCGTGTATCCCAGCTCAATCAATGAAATCAATACTTTTTAAACATGGGTCACATCAACTTCACAAATTCACTCCCTGTAGTTCACAACCCTTACTGATGCAGCACACTCACTGCACATTGTTACTTGTTTCTTACTTGTGACATTCTAGTAGTGCTTTCCACAGTCTTGGCTTTAACCACTGGTTTTCAATAAGGGATTAGTGGTGAAAGACATTACACATTCATAATAATGACCTTTTGTTGTTATGTTGTTGTAACATTAACTTGTCCAACTTCAGGGTACCATTCAAAAGCATTAACATTGTGGGATGGAAGTTATAATTGCAATCATGGAAGCCTGTTGTTTCACTGTGACATGTTTGTTAACAAAAATCCTGAGCTTTGTGATATTTCCTTCTTATTTTCTTAATTTGTTTGTTTCTATTCACATACTCAGACATATTGAATCCATTTTACATTTCCATGTGCTCTTACTCCTGCATAGCCATGTGGGTTTTATTTCCTTTGAATATTCATGTGAAATTTCAGGATTAAATCTCAAGCAACATGCCGGTGTTTTAATAGGAGAATGGTTTTTTCCATTCATATTTTTCATCAAATCAATGCAATGCCATTACACCATGCAGTCACATTTAATTTGAACTGTGACACTCTCTAGCATTATTGTTTTGACACAACGTTTCTCTTTGTCAAGTAGCATCTCTTTTGCCATGGTATTTGTTCCTGTTGCTGAGAATTTGACCACCACATCCTAACCCATTTTTGTTGGTTTCCTCTCTCACCCTTGTTCCTTCCCTTTTTCCTGTGTCATTTGACTAAACTGGATATATGGGTCATGATGCATGTAGGTATTGCCTCTAAATATATTGCTTCATGGTTTTCAATTCAAACTAGCTTCCGCAATTGTTGTGCAGTTTGTATACACTTGCATGCATTGGAGGGCACTTTTGAATGGAAGAATGTTGTGCAGCTAGAAATCATGAATGCCTGAAAGATGCCTATGTGCACAAATGAAGTCAGAATAGAGTATAATATTTTTGCATCTACATGTGTTAGTCTTTAGCAGTGCAACACAGCATTTGAACTTTATATTGAGCATGGTAAAAATTCACTCTTACATGTAGGTAATTGTCAGTCTTGAACTTGTGCAGAAAACGTCAGTCTTGCTTAAAAAACAAATGAATCAAATGTTAGGAAAAATCAACACCTAGAGGAAATTGAAACATGGCAAAGAGGTCAGAGAGAAGACTTTGCATATGTGAATTGCATTTCCAGATTTACATTTACCAATATCACATTTCCTTAGCATACATATTGTTGTCTCTGCTCTAATTTTGTTAGCCAATAATTTTGCTAGAAGCTTCTTTCATGTACATTGTATAGTCCCATGCTTTCTGTAGTGTATTTCCAGAGAAGTACATGTACTTTTACAATGTAGATGTGCAATAATTTTAGGTTTACTGAATGGATGATCGAAATTTGACTAAAATACATTAAAGCACAAAAAGGTGGTTTTTTTGTTTGCAAAAAGGAGTGTGTAACACATAACCAATATATTTCTGACTGGAGTTGAAGGTTTTTCAGTGTTTCAAGTCTGTAAATGTGCACTTTTTCAGGAATCTGAGAATACAATTAGGATAAGGTCTGTGGAATACTCTAAGGGCATATAAAATAAGAGTATAAGTTAGAGAGCATGTTTGTTGGTCACATGGTTGGTGGGTGGGTGGGTTGGTTGGTCAGTCAGTAGCTGGGCTGGTCAGTCAGTTGGTGGGTGGCTGGGTGGATGGGTCGGTCAGTCGGTGAGTCATTCAGTGGGTGGGTCACTGGGTTGGTCAATCGGTCGCTCAGTTGGTTGTGTAGAAGTAACTGGAAATAATGTATGTAGGATAGAGGACGAGTCATATTTACTCAGTGCTGTCATTCTTTCCAAATTATTTGAACAAAATGTTTAGAAATTACACATATTTATAAAGTACAGTCATCTAATAATCGATATATATGTACATAGCAAGTTGGCTACCAAGCTAAATTCAATGACAACATTTGTGTGTAAGGTTAAGCAAAACACTTTTGTACTTACCCTTAACCTATGAATGGACAGAAAGTCTACCATGATATGGACATGGGACAGACAAAACATAATATGCATCAGACTAGGGTGTGACAAGGCCTGTGTATGTCTCTAAACATTGATGATTTTAATTATTTACAAAGGAAGTTAAAGTTATTTATTTTATTATTATTAAATGAATTTATTCAGCACAAACTCTTTTACAAAAATATTCAAATGCGCTGTACAACCACTAACAGAAAAATAAACTTGTGTAATATAAAAATTCATTATAATTCATAAGGCACAGAATCACTAAAACATTAATTTACGATTAAACACAAATATTATAATAAATGAAATATGTAGATACAACAGGACATTAAAGCAGTCACAAAAGAATGCGACCCAATAAAGTTATTTAAAATAGATGGAATTTCAGGCTGTTCATAGTGAAAGACAGCAATAGGTCGAAAGGCTTGTGGTAGAACCATGCAAAGGATTATATCTCTCTTATGAGTATGTGTGGTTCTGAAAAGAACCAGGAGTACACTCAATGTTTCGGACTGCTTGCTTAGTCCATCTCCGTGCTCAGTCTGTCTGAGTCTTCTGATGATGGACTGATCACGCAGTCTGAAAAGTTGAGTATACTCCCGGTTCTTTTCAGAACCACACATACTTAAGAGATATATTCCTTCACATGGTGGTACCACAAGCCTTTCCACCTATTCATTAAAATACCAATAAAAACATATTACTTCTCACAAGCAATCCTAAACTGATGAGTTTTTAGCAGTGCCTTAAAATGGTTTATATTTGTGGCATTTCACACATGAACTGGGAGTTTATTCCACAGATGTGGGCAGCATATAAAAAGGCCTGATTACCTAAGCAGGTCCTACTATGAATGGATGATTATTGAAGAATACGGTTACTCTGGTCAGAACTATGAAGACAGTAGCGAGAGTCAGTTCAAACAGTGATGAGCTGTGACAAGTATTCAGGCCAGTCACTGTAGAGTGTTTTAAAGACCAGAAGTAAGTTTTTGAAAACAATTCTAGACTTAACTGGGAGCCAGTGAAGATCAACAAGAACAGGTGTGATATAACAATACTTATACATATTATACACAAGCCTTGCACACACATTTGGAACATGTTGAAGACGATTGAAGTGTACTGATGATACCCCATACAACAAGCTGTTACAATCATCGAGCTTAGACGTAATAAAAGCATGAATGAGTGTTTCAGTATTGGCAAGTGTTGGTAAAGTTGGTAATGATTTCAAAGAATCATCTAAACCTTTCCAGTACTTTATTTTGAATAACATTGTTTGTAGACATGGACGCTCTTTTCATTGGACAAACAAGTTTTCGTTAGTACACTTCGAGTATTATAATCATGAATGTTAGATGTCAAGATAGAACAGGCATTGAGACAGGGAGGGAGTAGGTTTTGTGTCATGTAGCATAGGGAGATTAGAAGATGTGACAGTGAAGGGGAAGTGAAAAGGAATATGACAAATGAGGATTGTTATGTTTGTAGAACACTTTTCATATTGCATTGGCAAACAATGAAAATCTTTTGTGTAAAAACTTTCAGTTTCAGAACACTGTCACATTGAACTTTTCCTGATAAAGACTATTAGCAGATGTAAGATAAATGACTCTTTCTGTTGGAAACACTTTATTGTTGAATTACTTGTTGGTAGTCAGCAAATTTCATGAAGTACTCAACATTTTTCCTGATGGGAAAACATATTTGTCACATCTCTGACAAGCCAACTGTTCAGAGTAGTATATTGAGCTTCTGTGTTTATCATGCTTATATGGAAAATGATATGTTTACCATATGATGCACTGAAAATTCCTTTCAAAACATTTCATTCATTCAAACAGCAAGAATCTATCAGGAACTCAGCAGACAAGGTCTGTATCTTGGAATGGGTCCAGTAGGCCTTATTCTTCAACCTAGGATGTAACATACTTCCATCATTTTTGTTTTCATTCATGTGTATCTTCCAAATCAACAAAAAATTCTGCCATTTGTACTTACATTACTAAACAGATATCCAAGCAAACAGATACATCCACCTTAACCATTAAGCACCATCTGATTAGTTTATTAACCACATCAAAATAAATGGTCTTTCCTCCATGATTCTGGATGCTGTACTATATGACAGTCATTTCACTTTTAAGTTATATTGTGACATCTTTTACCAGTATGTTAAAGGTCTCTGGCAGCTTGCAGTTTCCTCCCTCCCTTCTAAAAGTCACATGTAAACAAATGCAACATTTTAAGAATGAACTAGATAAATTGTCTTTTTTTTTCAACCATTTCGGTGGTTAAGTGGTAGATTATCTGTTCTAGAAATTAGGAGGGCATGGGTGGGTGTCCTCTGAAGTAAGCTTCTGATTTTTGTCCTAACAAGCTCTCAAAAACCGAACTATACAGGGCGTTGCTGCATTGTGCCAGCTAGGGCACAACCAAATTGCAAAATATGAGAATAAATAAACAATAAACTAAACATGGCCTGTTTGGAGTTAACACCCCAGAAATTCTGTACCAACATGCATTAACATTTTCCTCATCTCAGTAAATGCAGCACATGCTTTGCATCTCTATACCTGTATGCTTTTCCTTTTTCCCTCCTTTTTTCTCTTTTTTGTTCTCTCTTTTTCTTTCTGTTCCTTGTCTATTTTCATACTTAATTTGCCCATTGGTTTTTTGGTTGTTTGGTTGCAAGTCTAAATAACTTTTCTCCTCAACTTTTCAACCTTTCTTCCAAGGGTTCTGGTGAGAGTAGCACTGGGAGTGGGCCCACAAGAGAACTGGTATGCATACAAGTCTGCATGATTTGACCCCTCTCCAACTCACCATTGACTAAGACATTGATATGTGAAATGCCTCTTTGGACAGTAGTGAAAGAACTTTTTCTAATTGATGAAGTCTTTTTTCACAGCTTGTAAAGGGGTGAGGGGAGCCCTTGAAGCATTGTTATGATCCCCAACATCAAAATCACTTAGAAAGATTATTTTACAGACTTGACTGTTAATTATGATGCTAGACCAGAAAATGCACTTGAATCTTCTTAACTGTGTTGTGTTAGAAACCATGTAAACACAATTAAACCAGATAGATTCATAGGCACTGCTGGCAGGTTAGTAAACCACCAAGCAGGCCTTGACCCACCTCTTACTGACATGCACATGCTAATCCCCCCTTTTTGGTTTAGACACACAAAGTCTGAGAAGTTTGTGGAGATGGACAGTATGTGTTGAACTTTAATGTTTGGTTGTTAAACAAAAGTTAGTTGCTAGGTCCCCCTCCCCTATGTCTTGCTTTTTTTCAGGTAAACTTAATTTAGTACCATAAACAAGTGGTAGAAACTGTTCCTTCCCTGAGTAATTTATATTTTGTCAAAATAATGCCCATCAACAATACTGATACCATGGATCAGTGTGTGTGAGGGTGATCACACTAGGCACAGTCAGTTGTTTTTTTGGGTTTTTTTACTTTTTAAGTGCATATTGTAGTTTTAAAATCTTCAACATGTCATCTTAGCATGTTGAACTTTATTCAGCAATATAATCATTTTTAGAATTGTAAAAGTTATGTGTCATGGATTTTTCGTCAGTAAATTTATATCATGTTGAATATTTTGCAACATTTCAGATGCAACATTATTATCATTGGGAAGGTGTCCATGTGGTTTTAATTTCAGGGAGACACTGTGCATCATGAAATTTTAACAAAGAACATTTCCATTTTATACACATCAAGTATTGCCAAAACATTGGAAGACATAAGAGCTTTGGACATCTTTATTGTGTTATTTTTGTGGAATATGTGAAAAAGTAAAAAACCATTTATAACGAAATTTAAATTGAGGAAATGTAACTCACTTTTTAAAGAAAGTCCAGTAAATTTTGAATGTTTGGGGACTTATCTCATTAGTTGCTGTGTTGTAGTGTTTTATTCTGGGAGATGAACAGAGCACAAAGTGTCAAATGTCCAGTGAACTGGTTCTTCTCGGTACCACCAAACACACAGCAAAGATACCTCCATGGTGCTACAATAAATGCCTTGACTTCTTAACTTTCTACCGTGAAAACGTCCAAGCCTCAATTTACAAATATAATTTGTACTTGCCATTTTTCCCGCTGCTTCATCTTCTGGTGTCATGGTGTTAAAAATGTTGATTTTCACTTGTCAGTGAAGGGCTCTCGTTGAAATGACTTTGGTTAAGTAATTTTCTATATTTGTTCTAAGGCATTTTCATTCTGTGTAGCTATGCTTCGATACCTTTGGCCAACTAGTCTGAGAAATAAGTGCTGCGTTGGACAAAATGACTGAAAACATCAACAAGGACACTAATTGTAACTCAGGCTCATTATTTCTTCTACCATAATTCCACATGTATCCTCTGAAGAAGTTTTCAACACTGACAGAAGATCAAGATGCTTGGGGTTTTTTTTGTAAAAGAAAAATCTTTTGTGATAGCACACTATTAGATCTAAAGTAAATAGCAAATAATCATTTTTTAAGTTGAGCAGAATAGTAACAAAATGTATAAAAGTAAGGAAACGAATACTTCTTTATTCCTGTAAAACATTGTGCTAATGACTTGGATTTTACTTTGTACATCTGCAGTATTTCTATCCTCACGTCAGTTGTAGGTTTTCTGTAGACAATCAAATTTTGGTTAAAAGCTAATCTTTCGAAAGAAATGTTAGATAAAAGGCCACAAGCACTGTGTTGAACAACACGGAAAATTGTATCTGGACAACTAGTGGTCAGAGATGTAGACATCCATGAAATATAGGCAGTACTTACAGACGGATGAACAGGTTGGTGTCAAGGTCATAGTAAGTAGAAAAAAGTGCACAACATAGGGCAGAGCACCCAAGGTAATAGCTTGTCACTGTACATGTACTGTACATTGCATCAAGCATGATGTACTTCTACCAGCAGTGCATGAGGCGTGTCTTTTGACGGCAATGGTGGCAACAGTTGCACATGTAAATAGCTATTGCAGAAGGGAGAAGTGGGAGTGACTTGGGTACACATACAGGCAATATTGTACTTGTACACTGTACACAACAAATGCCCAACACACACTACTACCACTGAGCACATTAATGCTTGGAAACACAGTATCTTGGGAAAAAGGAAAATAAATTACGCAACTGTTCTTGTTTTTTTTTCAATGTAGATACTAAAGTATGAGAATTTCTTACCTCAAATAAAAAAGTGTCAATACGTGGAAATCAGTGCTTTAAAGATAAAGATATTGACTGTAGGTGTACTTGCAAGTAGGTGCTGTCTTTTCTTTGAAATGTTTCTGTTTAGCACAGCAGAAGCTCCTTGAACTAGCTTAATTGCACACTGCATGTCCTTTCAATTATGTTTTGTTATCAGTATGCATGTGTTTGGTCTCATTTGAGACAGATATGTTTCTCATGTAAATCTTATTTGACTGTAAAAGTTGAGTCATTGGTTTCACGTTAAAAAATTGTGTCTATGGAAATGAATAATAACATGTCACTCAATTACTTTGTAAAAAAATTCAAGCAGTAACATTCAAACAAACTTGTCTCTTCAAACGGAAGACGGGTGCTGTGAGAGAGAAAGTGGTTTCATTTTTATTTGTTACAATGAAAAGCCTAAAAGATTGTGAAACATATCTATTAATGGAAATTGAATCAAATTCCAGCAAACAGTGCACACACTTGAATTTTAAGTGTACATGTCCTGTCTATTTGTTAGGATTTTAGGGGTCGTCTTCACAGTGAAATTTTATTCTTAAATGAATGTTTGTTTGGTCAAAGCATGATCCCCATAGTCATGTATTTACTTATTATGAATAACACTAAAATTTGTGTTAGCAACAGAAAGTGTTATTTTGTTTATTAACATGCTTTTCAATTGTAAAACCACAATTACTAGGACATGCAGGTTCAGGAAACAACCTTGCTGCGGTATTTCTTTGGTGCAAAGGGCACTGACACACTGGATTATGCAACATTCTGCATGTAAGTACTCCATCAAAGCAGCTAAAATTAGGACAAATTAGGAGAGTAGTTACATTTTTCCATCATTGTAACAGATGGAAAAAGACAAGCCTTAGTTACATAGAGGATGGTTGTAACTAGATTCAGATTTTAGTTCAGGTAGTGTCCTGACTGAGGAAAAGTATGTACTGTTGCATTATTCAGGCACTCGAAAACATCCTGTGGCCCATAGATTATTTTGCAAGATAAATTATATGAGCTGTGCTTTGAGTGTGAAAATGAATAGCATTTTTCTTGGCTTGTTCTCAAAGCAGTGAACACAAAAAATGACACAAGTCCATGGAATAGTAAAAAACAGTAAATAAACCGCCAAATAGACCAATTTTGACAAATTATAGCAAACACAAAGGGTTTATACCACCTTTATTTGAGGCCATAAGTCTGGCAGTGCATCAGCAGAAATACATTTAGGTTGGTTATACATGTAAGTCAGATCTCCAGCCAGTTGCAAGATATACAGGATTAATAGAATAGTAACAATCAGTACTTGTTTGAATGACTTGTGACTTGAGACTAAATAAATTGTGATGGACTTTACAGGACTTGAGGTTGAGCATTTTAAAGTGCATTTTTCTGTTTTAATTGATGTCAACAGGTTTATGGACAACTTACAGGCAGAGGTGCTCGAACTAGAGATATCCTTTGAATGTTGAAGTTCAGTTTGTATTCTATATACGTGTACTTTTCAGTGAATTTCATCTGTCCGTTTGTTTATAGTAATTTAAATGTTCCTACTTCAGCAGAAAGCAAAATGCTGCAATAATTTGTTTTCAAGAAGTAAATGTGCCCAAGGACTCAAAATGTTCCCAGGAACAATCAGTACCATGCTATTTCCAGTGCAGTGAACACCTGTCCATAAGTCCGTTTTTATCATACATGCCTAATTTCAACAAGCAGATCAAAATCCATGCATTGATGTTTACAAACAGAAGGCTCAAATAAAAAGCTCTCTCTTCTTATCAGCACCTAACTTGCACTTTTATTTGAATATTCAGTTACAGTAACCACAATAACAATTACATTGCATACAATTTTCCGATAATGACACCACAGTTGTGGCCAAATCTCGTTTTGGGCCCGCTCTCAATGTTGGGTCTCACTGCACAATCTGCACTCCAGCTCGAAATGATAATATGGACTGGGGGAGTTGCCGTGTGTCCCAACAATGGTGTCCGGGATTATTGAGTTTATATGTACCTACTATGTGTTCAGAGGAGGACTTCCTAACTTTATATCGTAGATATTGTCAATGGGATAGCAGAATTTAAGGACTCTAGATCTCAACTTTGTAAACTAACAGTGGCAGCAAGCTGAAGTATAAGGAATACTGAGCTAATTGTGCATAAAATGTGTGTTAATTATCTATGCTGTGCACAGACAAAATTGTAATGATTACATTTCTTCACCTTCACTGAACAGAGCGCATGGCATGCCCTCACCAATGCAGCACGCATTCAGACTCTCTTTTTATTCCTTTTGGGGCTTTTGATGGATCATTATCATAGAACGAATCAATATTAAAAAGTTGCTTAAAAATCAAGTGGTGGTATGGTCATGACATTTTTTTTTGTTTACACACAAACAATACATGCAAGATCTTCCTACAGAGTCTCAAAATGGTCACATGTTCCCCAATATGCAAAACAAAACTTTGCTATTTCAGTGATGTGATCTTGACATCACACAACTTTCTATATAGTATGCATGTCTACTTTGCTTCAAAAAGGTCTTCAAAAGGTTCTTGAGAACACTTTTTGATTTGGGAGATAAGTCTACAAAAAGAATAAAACATGGAAAATGACACAGTTTAATAAAGAATTATATGATGTCATGACAGTGTATAAGTACAAATTTTTTTCATTGTCTGGAAGTAACAGACCTATAAGCCTTCAAAAATCAAAACTTTAGTGTGTTTGATGTATTGATTGTGATTTCATTACATCAGATGACATCTAAAATTTGTCCAAGCCACACAGGGACCAGCTGGATTCAGATCAAATTTCCTTCTTTTGGGGGGGAATAAGTAAAGCAGTACCCCCAGTGCATTTTTGCATTAACTCACAATTAAGCAGCTGCTCAGAAAGAATTTCAAAATAACCTGCATGATCAGACATTTAATATCTTCATTTTGAAAACAAATCCTCATCGTGGGGGGTGGGCTAGTCCCTGTTTGTTCTCTCCCCCCTCCAGCTCTGCCCTTGCACAGGGACTTGTAGTAAGAGATGTACATACATGTTCAAAGTAGCCAAAATGCATTAGAGTAGGGTTCTTTGGGGGAAAAACATTATCCATTTATTTAAGAAGGCCAAAAGAAAGCAGTACCCAAAATGAATGGTGGCTTTACTGAAGCATGCCGACCCCAAGGAAAAATCGTCTCCATAATAATAATAATAAAGCATTTATAAGG
>NW_019091387.1:1766293-1807493 GCF_001949145.1 Acanthaster planci | reverse complement strand
TGACAATTACAGTGAGTATATTTGCATGTGTCTGTCATCTAGCATACACAGTACTAACACAAAAAAAAGCACAAGGAAAGCCTGCCTACTTGGTTGGCATGGCAAGTTAGAGAAATGCCTGCATGTATTCTATGACAGATCGAAGAAATTTGACAACTGGCCAAAAAAAGTACACAATAATTGCAACATCACTTGACATGCTGAATTTATTAATAACTTTTTACTCTAAAAAAATTTGATGATGATTGAACTTCATATTGAGAGGATTCACCGTAAGGAAAAACAGGTATTAAATCAATGGAGGTCGGTTAAAAATGTAAAAATCTGTATAAAATTACTGATAACGTCATCATCGAATGAATTGTAATTGATACTTTGAAACTTTAAGGAATATATTTGTTAAGTGTCAAATTAATCTGACTTGTAATTATGCCCAAAAGGTATTACACGAAGAAAGTATTAGGAAACATGAATATCAAAAAATCATAAAAAATCATGATGTTCCAATGTAGAAGACATATCTTTCCACCAAGTTTCAAGATGATTAGGTTTCTTGTATACGCAGAAACACAATTCGTTTATTTGATAATGTCAACATCATTTCACAAATTTTCTGAAAAGGGCGCACATCTGCTTTGCCTCACAAAGGTCTTACAAAGAGAATTTTAAGCATACCTTGTTTACAAAACAAACTAAATAAAACAATATTCATTAAAAACAAAGTGATGGCAACATCATCGCATCATCTCAATTTTCACCTACAACACGTCACACTTAACATACATACAAACTTTCAACTTAATCAGACAAGTACTTTCAGAGATGTTGGTCGTCAAGAAATCAGTGTTTAAAAACATTTAATTTTGACTTGTGATCAGTATGCTGTGCATATCGTCAGTGTGACATCTTAATTTGGTTGAAGTTTAAAGATTAGAGATTTACAAGGGGACAAAGTGCTGTTTGGAAAAAGACATGTACAATACCTATGCGACTAGGGAGAAAAATGAAAGTTAAAAAAAAAAGAAAATGCAAAAAGAAAAATCTTGAAAAAGAAGGTTTTCTGGCAGCTTGCAGAAATGTTTGAAAGCCATTTAATGTATGGATATTGTTTTGGTTATTGTTATCTTTTGAACAACAAGCAGCTGCATGACTCTGCTCTCCCCCAAAAGGTTGAGCCCTTGACAATGTGCATTTACTGAGTAGGATCTGACAACCACAAGTATGTTCATTAGGGCACCCTTTTATAATCTATGGTTGTCATATCTTTATTTCAATTGAGGGAGGGTTGGTCAGTCAAAAAAAAAAAAAATCCATGCTGCTGCCATATAGATGACTGACTAAACCAGGCAAAGTGTGCTATGTATACCTGTCACTTGATTTTATAATGAGTACCTTGAGTGTCTTTGTTTCTAGCTGAGAACAGAGAAATATTTTATTGGTACACAACACAATACCTCGTTGGAGTTAGTGTCAGGACACCATATGGTGTTCGTGTGTGTAAAGCGTATGCATGGATGTTTTTGTTTTTCCTGTGACACCCGATATACATGCTTGTATGTGTGCATTGGGTGCAATACAGTATCGCTCTCTGGTATTGATGCTGTTCCATGGATTTTGACTGTCATGGCATTGATGTCTAGGTAATATATTGCACATGTACATTTTCAGTACTGTATTTGTACAGGTCATCACTCCCTACTGTTTTGTATAGACAGTCCTCTTAGCAAGGTCGGAACGAAAAAAAAAACTCTTTGTGAGGTCAGGAGCCAAGAACAGGGTCAGTTTTAAATGACCACCCTAGAATTTAAAAAGGGTGCCCTTATACAGTAATCAGTCTCTACAGTTTTATTTTGAAAGTATATTTCTTTGTAATGAATTTCTAATTTACTGGGGTTTTAATATTCCATTTAAACCCAAATCCAAATTTGCCTAGAATACACTTTTCCGGAAAGGACCCTGAATGTTTACAACCAAAACAACCTTGAGACATAATTTTGGTAGCTTTTTGTAATAATCTAGTTGTAGAACATCTCAATTTAGTTTGTTAGAATGTGCATATGAAGTAAATTTCCCTTGACTTGCTGGTTACTTCTATGAGTTTTCTAAGGGAATGCCTACCATATCTGAGGCTGAGTTTGCCCATGTTTTGCTGAGGTACACCAATATGGATGAAGACAAGATGAAAGAATTCATACAGACTGTGCGGGAGAGGATGCCTGAGGAAAAGGTAAAACATACATGTACATTCTTCCTTCTCTGTTCATTAATTTGAATTACCTGGAAGCCAGTCACTAATGCTGATCAGTGGTGTCAGGTTATAGTATGTATGTTGTCATTTCAAAAGTCTCTTGATGAAGCTTGTTCAAACTTGCTGATGAATAAACCGCCAAACAAAAATGTTTTGGGTTCTGATCACATGACCAAAAATGATAATGAGAATAATTCAGTATTCGGAATTGTGACTCCACTTTTTGGCAGAATCAACTTGCTGTGGTTGTTGAATGTAGTTTCTTCAGTGTGTTGTAAGCACCACTCAACACTTCCCTATTCCAGGGAAAATTGATTCTATGGTATTTTCAAGTAGTGTTAAATATAAAATGGAGATAATCTGTTATCTGTGAAAACTGTTTTCTCTGAATTAATTTCAGGGTTGTAAATGTAAATCAAATTCAAAAAAAGTGACTGTTTTTTTCCCAAGAACCTTTTATTTATTTGTTACAATTGGTCATTGGCAGAATTGATTTAAAAAATTTAATTTAGAAATATTTGGGTTACCTTAGCCTGAAGAACGGTATACTTGAAACTCACAAACACAGCACAACATAGTAAATGTTGATATTTTGAAGAGGTTTGTATAGAGGCTTGTAGGATATTTGGTTTGGATAAGAGTAACTTAGTTTTAGTTCCGAATTGCTGATGAGGGATACATGTTGAATAGCCATTTTATACCTTGCATAATTTCTGAGCCTACTGCCATGTTGCTGTGTACAGTCAAGCTTGTGTTCAAATGTGTTGTAAGGCGTACACCTTGCCAAACTTCAATACCATATTGTCTACAGTTTCTTCAAATCAACATGTACATGTACACATGCCCACTTTATACTGCCTAAAGAGCAGGTATTTGCAGATCTCAGATTCCTCAGAATCAGATAACTACTTTGTCAATAGTAATCTTTTAAGATTGAACTTAAATGCAAATTTACAAATGAACTTTGTCAACATACATATGAGCTTCTTATCATACTATCTCTACCAATTGCATAACTAGGGCCAAGGCTACTTGATAAAGGTCTGGTATGATGTTTCAGGTAATTACATTTGCAGTGACAGTGAATTCAAAAGGTCATTTGATACAAACAGTTGATGGATGGGATATCTAGGTTAGCATTCAAATGATTTATTACTAGAACTTGAATGTCATCTGAGAATCCCACTACAATAGTGTTAATTTTCAAGTCACTGATGCCTGTACAAAAACTAAATGTAACTTGTTGGGAATTACCCATGCCAATTTTATAACACTAGGTGTGACTCATTGACTTGGTGGCAAACTAACTAACTACTTAAGCAGATCTGCCAGGTAGAGGAATCATGATTGCTGGGATTATGTAGTCATCTAACTACACAAGGCTTATGTGCCTTCAATGAGACAATTACTGTTTGCAGCATCCTTTACAGTATTGTATTAATTGTAAATGAAGTTCTTGGGCAGCTTCCTGGAAGGCTTGATTGCGTGTGTAATACACAATCACATTTAACCAGCTTACTGATGCTAGTGGTATCTGAGTGGCAATAACAAGTGGTATTGATGGTGTTTCAACATTGATCAGTCCCAAGATGACTGACGGTAACCAACCAATGAGTAGAGTCATCGTTATAATAAAGACAGTTGTGAAAGATTTTCTGTTGGGAGAAGGAGAGGGCACATCAGTGGCACTGGCCATGCTGGTGACACTGGGACGATGCTTAGCAATTTGGGAGGCATGTTTCTGTGCAATCAGTAGAATCCTGATATACATGACTGTTATTACAAGGAAAGTCCCCACTCCTATCACAATCAGTGTTATCACGGCTTTGCTGTGGTTGAACTCTCCAATAGTGCAGATAAGATAGTGTTGACTGAAGCACTGCATCCAGTTTGCTAAAATTGATGTAAGAAGACCATAGAAGTTTGCTATTGTCCAGACACTGCATGTGATGATTCGTGCCCTCCTTAGTGATAACCATGTCTCATATTGCATTGGATACACAATGGCAATGTATCGATCAATAGTGACAAGCAGCACAGATGCACCACTCAACGGTAATACTGTTCTTATCACCCATGCCTGGATATAACAGCAGATATTGCCATATGGCCACCTCCTATCATTGAGGAAAACTCCAACTGTTGGCAAGTAGAAACACAAGCCCAGGATCAGATCACCTATGGTCATGGACTTTAAGAAAACAATGGTTGCCTCACTGAAACCCTTCACTTTGTGGAGCAGGATAAGGCACATGGAGTTGAGAAACAGGATGAGTAATGTGGTTAATGTCCAAATACATACACTAAGGATGTCCATGAAGATATCGTCTGATGCCTCTACAGTGAAATTGGTGGTGTTAGGGCCTGAGATGCACATATTGATAGCTTGGGTGGCTATTACATACAAACATCTTTCACATCTCTGTCATTTGTATTCTTTTTAGTTGCATGGAGGAGGTGCCAGTGTCTTTTCTTTGGTGATACATTCATTACTGTGACACCTGCCAGAATGAAAAGCATGATTGATCACAGAGGTTAGATCATAGTTAGATAAACGATGGTCCTGCAGTATTCAGTGCGTCACTTATCTAAATGTACATGTACTTGCCTGCCATCAACAAGTCACTGATGTCCTGTGTAGTCACTCCACCATAAGCTGACTGAATACAGTGTGTTTCAATTGCATTCAGGAGCAAGATACAATCCAGTTAGCAGTTGATAATAAACTGCCTATTTCACTAACACTGTGAATTACCAGTCATATTGACCGAAAAAAAAACAGTTCACAGAATTGGCCTGTGTCATCAGCAGTTAAATGATGATAAAGAATAGACTACGCACAGTAGGCCACACGCCAGAGTCACCGTCTAATTACTTGTCCTTGCATGTGGTTAAAAATCCAGGAAGTTGGGAGTGGGCTATTTCACTATGAGCATGAGGAAGTGCAATCCATTGTGTACAAGTGTGGCATTGAAAGTGTTAGTGATATAAAGAGCTGGTAGGAAATCACCAAATATTTCAAAAGGACATTGTCCCAAGTAGTTATGACAGAAGGTCAATAGTCACAGAAACAAAAAAAACAATTCGAGGAAGCATATGTAAAATATACAAAACTAATACAGTGTAATGTGTATAGATCTAATTTACATAAGCATTGACTATGAACTTTGTCATGTATCGTCCATGAAGACCAACCACCATGATGGGTTTACTTCTCTTTACATTACATGTCAAGCATAATGCATGCAATGTGCTCTGTATGAGTAAAGATTGACGAGTGACACAACAACCCCACAAGTGACATCTGGTCATTGTGGCTTCTTGAAGGCCAAAAATGTGTAACAGAATCTCAATAAGTAATGACGCACCATATTTGGAATAACATTGGACTTGGCTTCGTCCATTCTTAAACAGTCTTAGTGTATGCTGGCATGCTTACATGTCTGAGTAAACTAAGGGAAAATGACACATGCTAGAATTCAAGGTTGTGATATCCATCCCATTACCTCCGCTTTTTGTACTTGGAAGGGGGGAAGAGTTACCCGGTTAATCATCCCCTCCCTTTTTGGTGGTAAAAAACAGAAACAGGTGTTTGAGGTTACTTCAACCTGTCCAACAGCCAGAATGGAGATCATCAGAGTACAAAACTTTACAAAAAATGGTGCAAAAACAATTATAACACACATTACAGAATACAACTAGAGCTGTTTATGCCTGTTGCACTGTACATCAAGTTCAGTATTCCACAAAGTGACAGTCAGTGTTGTATTGCGTGATCCTTGGCTTTGTAGATTTTATATTGGCCTGTGAAGATTGCACTTTTTACTTCACGTTGAAACATTGACGTCAAAATGATACAACAATTACAATTATGTTTGCATAAAAGTCATCCCTGCCTATTCACATAATAACACTCAATGTGAGCTCATGGGGGCCTAAGCATGGTCACGCAACACATGTTTAAACATCATATGCCACTTAATATATCAAGTGGCATATGAACTTCATTATTTCTTCTTCCGATGTAGCCTACTTGAAGCTTTTCTTTTATCTGCACAAAATGGCTCTGAGTGAAAGCTTTGTCTAATCATCACTGTACTTGTAATACATCAGATCTGGACTGAGCCTTTTATACACGCTTGTCAATTTCAAAGTTTATGAGTAACCCTAAAAATTAAGGTTTCAAATTTTTTTTACATTCCAAACACAGAACTGTGAATAACAATAAAAAATAAAGGTTGGACTGTTTTGTCATTGAATGTTATTGAACATTTTAAGAAGGATGACCTAAACTACTCAAAGATTTGCTTATGAAATTGAGAGGAACTTGAAAACTACAGCATGTTTCTAGGAGGTACATTCCATAACTTTGTTTTTTGGACTTGTTTTGGAAATTACCCCCATGGCCAGTAAATTAATTCCAAAATGCTGAGGAGTTCCCTAATCAAAGAATGTGTGAACAGGCTGCGCTGAGGTATCTGCATTGTTACTGCAACATGGAGACCCATGCGGCATTAATAGACTGTACAATATTAATCTTCAGCATTACTGCCAGCAAGGAGCAACAAATGTGTCCACTAGCTTAGACCATTAACAGCTCAACAAAATGCAGGTATTTCATTCCTTTTAGAAATATTGCGGTGTTTATTTGTGAAGCAGTTGTGTAAAAGCCTTTGTATATCTGTGCATATAAAACTCGATTAAACAAATGTATTAAAATTGGAATTTAACATTGTCATTTATTATTACTAGTGTGTATTTTCCCCATTATCACTCCAGGATTTAGTATAAATAGAGTGATAGAAGCAATCCTGTCCAAAAGAATGGAGGAGTATCGCATCTTTTGCTCCATTTGTGCAAAATAAGAAGCAGCAAAACAGTAGCATGATGTCACAGGCATAAGTTAATTAACCATAAGGCCACATAAAAAATATAATTAGTTCAGCATTGGCGCCCGCCTCTAAAATTCTTGCCGCATTTTTTTTTCTTTAAAAGTTGTCTTTTCCAATGTCCTTAGCCAGCCCCTGTAGTTTTTACAATGCCCACACAACCTTGTGCATGCACAACATGCAACCTGAGTACATACACACAATGCCCTGTGCACTTCTGTGCATGAGTCTGAAGTGAACATGGTGCTTTCAGTCCATGGTTGCAGCAGGCCAGATAAGCATACATACCAAAGTAAAAAAAAAAAAAAAATGATGCTAACCTTTTTTTAATGTGGCCTTACCTTAATACATACACAGTGACATTCAGTCTGACAAGAAATAATGTGTTGACACTGGCCTGCAAAGAATACTGAGTTCGGAGTTGATAACCATTTTCTTGCCATGGTGGGAGCATTTTGCAGAACCTGTCAGATTCAAACAATTTCCTGCCAAATTTATTGCCGCATATGTCAGACACAAAATGAATGAAATCTTACACCAGCGCAAGTTTAATTCTGTTGTTATCGTACAGCCAGAGCAGTTTTAATTCCAGATCGATAACCAATAGCATTTTATGTAAGTGATAGTTTAGCATATCCCCGGTCGAAGCGTAAACCGCATGACAACATTGGAAATAAGCTAAACTAAGCAAGTCCCGGTAGAAGCGTAATCCGCGGACGGTAACTGGCTGCACTTATCAAGTCCCGGTCAAAGCGTAATCCGCGGACAGTAACTGGCTGCACTTATCAAGTCCCGGTCAAAGCGTAATCCGCGGACAGTAACTGGCTGCACTTATCAAGTCCCCAGTCGAAGCGTAAGCCGCGAGACAACAGAATAAGACATTTAAACATAGCCGGTCTCCGGTCGAAGCGTAAGCTGCGAGACAAGTCCCCCGTCGAAGTGTGAGCCGCGAGACAACAGTATAAGACAATTAAGCATGGCAAGTCCCCGGTCGAAGCGTAATCCGCGGGACAACAGTATCAGACAATTAAACATGGCAAGTCCCCGGTCGAAGCGTAATCCGCGGGGCAACAGTATAAGACACTTAAGCATGATCAGTCTCCGGTCGAAGCGTAAGCCACGAGACAACAGAATAGATTGTAAATCAATGCAGCAAATAGTCCCCGGTCGAAGTGTAAGCCACAAGACGTAAAATCGATTATTAAAGCAAGTCCGGTCGAAACATAACATCGGGTTTAGCAGTAAGTACTAGCATAATCATTCCCGGTCGAAGCGTAATCCGCAGAATAGACATTATTCACGTCACGCCCGTACGTACCCGAATGTAGACTACCCATTCCATCTGGGTTATAACTGCAAAGTGAACCATAAACATTACACAGACTTCCTAATAATTCCATGTATGTAAGAATTCGTTGATTGAATAGGTTTTATATAGCTATATTGATTCATAATCCTAAGGCCCATGACGGTGATAAGAATGAAATTCCTCCATTAAAAGCCAAGGATCCCATCCAGGGAAGGGCGAAAAACTCCTGAAAACCTCAATGGCTTGTTTATAGTGCTCTGACTTTTTTCAATCAGCCTGCATGAGGAGAAACAGGAGGAAAATTCCCCTTCCGGCTCCGAGCAATTCGGCAACCAAGCAAGAAAAGCTTCAAGACTGGGTCTCAAAGGTGGACATAAAAAAATCGCATGGACCTTCGCTTTGGCGGCATGAAGGGGAGGCAGTGGGCTTTGCAAATTTACAACAACACTGATTATTTATCCCACAATAAACCGAACGAACCGACCTGGCAAACTGCTCAGACAAAAGTGACCAGCACACACATTGGTTCTGCCTATAACCAAACAGCTGGGTCGTAAATCCAGCGCCTGTGTGGTCAGCGGGGGAATTTACTCCAGCAACCCAGCCTAGCGGCAATAAACTATTTGAAGCCCCAACGGGCCTAAAATGAATTAATAAACAAATTAGACCATCTAACTCGTAACTCGTGTAAATCCACGTATATCAAAGAATCCTTATAATTATTTTACTGATGTCCCAAAATTATTTGACAGGAACGTTTTTGAACCCTTTCAATTAAATAAATTTGCTCTTTAGTAATAGATGAGTGCCAGACTGGACATACATATTCCAGTATAGGTCTGACATAAGAAATATAGGCTATAACCATATGTGTTATGGGAACACCAGCTTTCATAAGATTATGCAATATGTATAGTTTCCAAGAAGCTTTTGAAGTTATTTCTGTAATAGGCAAATTCCACTTTAAATGACTCTGTATGGTGATTCCCAACAATTTTAAATGTTAAACCTGATTTAAGTATATCCCATTAATTGAAAGTGCAGATGTTGGTACATGATGTTTTAAAAAACTAATAGTCATACTCTGACATTTAGATGGTTTAGGTAACACATCATTTTGCTGACACCATCGAGAAAGGTTATGAAGATACAACTGCATTTGTGATTGATTTCCAACTTTAATGACTTCTCCCAGAGTCAGGTCATCCACGTATTTCCATCGACTGCAGCAATTGATTGCAACATCATTAACAAGAATAAAAGATAAAATTGGACCCAATTTTGTACCCTGTGGACCCCCACATGTAATTGTCCGAATAGAAGAAAACTGTCCGTTTAATTTAGTGTTTTGAGTACGTGCTGTAAGAAAGCTGCAAATGATGGGCACAATTGTGGACGGCCTAACTCCAAAATCTATTAATTTTTGAATTACAATTGTATGATTGACCCGATCAAAAGCTTTTGTAAAATCAATTGTACACAATTGGGCATAATGAGCCGGCTTATCAAGCCCCCAATAATGAAATTCAATAAATCTACAAGATAATGCGTTGTGCTACAACCCGTCATATTTCCATATTGTTTAATATCCAAGTTTGCTTTAATATCCTGTAGCTATAAAAAGCAAAGATAGGAGTGAGTGCAATTGGTCTCAGCTGATCCAGGGAAGATATATTTTCTCCTTTTGGTACAGGAACCACTGTAGCTGTTTTCCAGAGGTCAGGAAATATTCCTTCTCTAACACAGTTATTAAACAAATATGTCAGTGGGCCGGCAATTTCAAGAGAGGATTCTTTGATTAACTTAACAGGTAAATCCAAAGGATGACCAGCTTTTGATGAGTTAAGGCTGTCAAGTTTTTTTAAAACTTGATAGTGATATATTGCAGGTGGTGGTTTAGATGGTAGATAACGTGATAGTTGCATGTTATATAAAGCAGGTAGCTGATTACAAATACTAGCAAAATGATCATTAATTCGTTCAAGAACCTCCCCAGGATCAGCAAAGACTCCAAAAAGAGACGTAAATCAATATTAGGTGTGAAGTTATGATTGCCAATGTTTTTTAAATACTGATGCCATTTACTAGAATTATTAGATTGAAATAATGCAATCAAATCATTTTGATATCTTGATTTCTGCTCATTGATGGAACGTTGAACTTTATTACGTAACAATCTTCATTTACTGGGGTTCAATTGCCTATTGTCGAACGCTTTTTTCCATTCTTGCATCAATTGTTTAATAGCTGGTGTAATCCAGGGTTAATCTTTAGCATGCCTAATGAATGTATTTTCAGGAAAATAAAACTTGTACATATTAGTAAGATCACTCAAATATTTTTGAACCTGATCTGAAATTGATAAATTTAACATGGATTTTTGCCGGTCATAATCGATAATCCATCGACCAAAGGGTCAAACTGAGGAATCTTTATATGGGCGAGTAATAATTCGTTTCTTGGTATGTTTAGGAAGTTGACATACAAATTCAGTGCTAACACAACAATGATCACTTGTACCGGTGCTAACACAACAATGATCACTTGTACAGGTGCTAACACAACAATGATCACTTGTACAGGTGCTAACACAACAATGATCACTTGTACAGGTGCTAACACAACAATGATCACTTGTACAGGTGCTAACACAACAATGATCACTTATACCGGTGCTAACTGCCCAATTTTCTGGAACAAGACAGGATAATTTGTGAACACTTTGTCCAATATAGCGGTTTCCCAAGTTGGGGATGAAAGTAATTGAGTCATTGCCAAATCATTTTCAATACTACTGCAAATTAGATCATTAAAATCACCCAATAAAATTATGATTGCTGACATATAATCGCTTCGTATGTTATCCACTACACAACAAATATGCTCAATAAGATCTTGTTTGTATATTGCGCTAGGAGGAAAATACACCATACCAATTTATAGATTATTAAGTGAGTGTTGGGAAAATTGTAAACTGTTTTTTACCCACAAACATTCAAAATCACAAGTGTGTTGGGTAACAATTGCACATTAAAATGATTGCCAACATTTAAAGCTACTCTGCCACCTCACCTGTTTGCACAACATTTCTCAAACATTCGAAAGCCACTAACATTTGCCGTTTGAGTGGATGCATCATTAAGCCAAGTCTCTGTAATAGCTGCAACGTCATTCCCAGCTGTACTAAGTGTCAATTGAAAGTCGTCCAGTTTGTTTTTTATTGATCTTGCTGAACCGTGAAATTTTAACACAGTGAAAATCATTGAATCACTTAGTTTTCTTAAATGACGAGAGCAAATACACAATTGATTTATTGGATAAGCAGCATGATAGCATGCATGTTCAGCATGTTTTAAAATGTTGTGACCCGGAAAATTGGCATACCTATCAGGTAGAGAATAAAGGAACTCCATGTGGAAAAAAATCTGTGGAGATTGACGGGAAACAGGATTTTCGAGGAAGTTGCAAGAAATCAACTGAAACATAATTGACAAAAACAAATTGAAGGAGAGAGAATAGCCAACACAGTAGTGAATGTACCATACATGTGCATACTGTATGCATAGCATGTGTACTTATCTTGTCCTTTTGGTTTGCCATTGTACCATATTGCAGTAGGTATAGTACACAGTGGCTTGGTTTGCATGTTTTGCCCTTTGACAGGAATATGCAGAGACCACCTTGGACAAGGCTAGGGCTGTGAGGCAGCGCTTCTACTAATCAAGGGGGGGGGCTGTTGTGTATTTTTCCTGGGGGTCCACTGTCTTAACAGACCAATATGGGGATGGGGAAATACATGTGAAAGGGAAAATGCAGGGGGAGCTACTCCTGTATAACGTGAAAGTATTAAAACTAGGAAATAGCTAAGATTTTTTAAAAATGTGTGATTCAGATAATTCATGACTTCAGAAGCCTGTAAAGCGGAACTCGGTGTTAGTCACAGGGTTGAGGAAAGTACAAGTTCTCAGAATGACATTCAATGTGAATTCTTGAACCCCCCAAAATCAACTGTATAAAAACAGCTCTGATACTGTCAAGTTACATCTAACAGATGTGCAGAGTGAATTCTTCATGGCAAAGAGTGCACTTGCACTCAGCTTTTTCGTGAATCAGCTGATTTTCTCAGTGTTTGTCACTTCTCCTTTATCATTGCAGTTGAAAAACCACCATCTTATGCAGTTTGTAATTTCCTTTTTAGGAATTTCCATTTAACTTTGGCCATACTTTCACAAGATTGACTGATCATGGGGTATAAGATTTACTGCAGTTTTCATTCCTCAGACTTGTTTCATGTAAACTGCTTTGTGAAAAATTAAGATCACAGTTGCATTTTTTACGTTAAATTGAAGATCTTGTAATTTATTTTGCACAGAATTTATGAGCAACAGGGCATTAGTTTGCTGAAGTAGTCGGTCAAAAAAAGGGAATACAGAACATTTCCCCCCTCAAATTAAAAAAGCGCCCCAGGTTCAATCCATCCTCTAACTGCCATGCTTTGTTTTGTTTTCATTTGTTGCAATCATTCATCAATGTGATAGATGTTTTTGGATGTTTGGATAATTTACATTGTACTATTTGAGTAAGAAAGGTTTTCAGTGACACTGTATATAGGCACAAGTACAGATTCATATAGAGTGGCATTGCCCGGCTCTTCTGAGAGGGGGACAAGGGGGGAGAAAGGAGAGAGTTCCCAAGGGGAAGTTACCCCCTTCCCTCCCCTTGGCTATACCACTGGTTGTAGACATAGTGAAATACCAGTAGTCAGAAATTCAACTAATTTTCCTACTGGCCAGAAACTTTGTAGATACACAAAGCCTGAATGTTTTAAATTTCTTTAAGTTTCCATAAAATCTATTGTTTCACTGCTGGAAACTGAGCAAGACAATTGTTATGCTTATTGATTTGAAAGATGGAACTACTACAATTTGGTGGTGTTAATATTTCTCAATTCCTACTTTGAAGCCTTTCCTGGAACTCAGGATGGAGGGTTATGACCCTGGTTGCTTTATGTGACGATCACTGGCACCGTTACAAGACTACATGCAATTTCGATTTGCCATTTTCATTTCAATGCACAGAGGACCTTCATCTGCAGAGTGTATTAGTCATTGGCCACCCACTTTCTAGTTGTCATTGACCTGACAGATTATGTGTCATTTCAAATCAAGTAGAGCATAGACTAATTAATCCAGCAACCCAAATTAGAATCCATTACTGCAGTGTTATCATACGTAGGCACAGGGGAAACGTGTTGTGATTTACCAGATGTAGGCATGACTACGTGGGGTGGGGTGCCACAGTGATAATTGTGACAATAATACAATCTCCTTGGACTGTACAGTAGATTCTCTAAAACACTGGTCATTATTGAGGGCATCCAGTTTAAGGGGTGCAACATTCAGATTCCTGCATGCAAGATTATTCATATTTTGTGATCATGCATGTAATTTTGAATGAAATACCCTATAATTGTGACTGATCGTGGAAGTGTTTTTGGAGATGGCATTTGGGATTTGTAGAGTCCAACGGTGCTGCTAAGCCTAGGACTTTACACTAACAGAGGCTCTATATTTCATGGAGATTGTAAGCATGGCAAAAGTCACACTTATCAGGGAAGAAGAATTTGCTTAATGTAGTGACCAAACAAATGTAATTGTAACTGTGAGCACAACCACGCCAAGCACTGCCATGAAATAGTGCTTACAGTTAGCAAAATTTCTGCTTTGGTTAGCACAACTTTTTTGCTAGCTGTTAAGCTTCTCTGTGAAATTGGGCCCTGGACTCAGAGTCTATTGTATGAGTGGCTTTTTAGGACTGTACAGGAGAGGAGAATAAACAAAATGTGATTGGGACTTTCTCAGGTAAAATTTGGGACTAAGTCCCAGTGGAATGATGTTAATTTCCAGTGAAAAAAGACATTGCTTGCAACTTGTTCCTGTGCTTCACCAGCTGGCACTTTTCTGTCCAAGTTTGTGTTGTTTTCTGTGAGCGTTTACTGAGTTTAGTCATATTGTTCAATTAGGGTTTGTCTTGCCTTTTCAAATCTGATTATGAGACAGCCCCATTCCGAATTTTAGTGACCACGTCTCAGGTTGTTTGCCTGTAAGTCAATACTTACATCTCGCAAGTGAAGACATCAGATAAAGAGGAACCTTGTATCTTTGATGTGCCTGAAAGTCAATATTAGAAATGCTGCACAAGCATCATTGGAGATGACAGAAACTTAAACATCTTTATTGTGGTGGCCATGCCGAATTTTCAGTGCTGTGGTGGTATGTGCCTGAATTTTGACATTGGTAATATCACACAAGTTCATTACAGATGATTGAAACTTAAACATCTTTGTTGTAGTGATTGTCTTTTCAACGGTATTTTCATCATTTACTTGCACAAGAAATTGCAAATACCATCCTTTGTACTTTATCTGCTGTTATTACCCAGAACTGAAGGTCATTTCATTGAAGGAGATTTCTGTTTGTAGAGCTGATATCTAAAAGTAACATTCATTAACTCTTTTATCAGTGGCGTTCAATGTGTTCAAGAAGTACATGAAAACAATTCTGGCAAATTCTCCCGTTGCCATTCTTTGCTAATTTACATGACATCATTGCTACAGAAAGTGCCCAGAATTAGTCCCAAACAATCATTTACAAAATACTGGCACTTTCAATTCCTAAAAAACAATCAATATGCCTTGGGGGCAACATATCCCTCCCCCATAGGCCACTGAATGAGTCACAGTGCACCTGATGTGATAACACAGTGATAACTAAAAGTTGTAGTAAATAATGTTCAAGTCAGGGCATAAATAGTGTGGGTACTAACCAAAATGCCGGAATGTTCTTTTTTCTCTGGTCAAAACAGTAACAAAATTTGTACATATCCTTTTTTTTACTTATTTTCATTTGTAGTGAGAAATTAGTGGATCACAATGGTCATTTTAAATGAAATGGTAATGGTCATGGTTTGATTCAATTGGTGTTCTAGTATTGGTCAGATGATTTGGGACTCCACTCAACCTGCTTAACTTTACATGATGGTAGTGTCAAACGACCAGACATGATTTATTTTAAAGAGTGGGATTTCAACTCCAGATTCAATTAATGGTGACTCATAACTCTGGGGCTACCAGCTGAATTTGGCATTTTTCCAAAACTATAACTCCTCTAATTAGGTCATAAATAAAATTACCAGAACTCCTATGAGAGAATGGGTTTGAAAGGTTTGGTTTCATGAAAATGCTCTCACCGATAATTGCTATCACTTAAAAAATATAAGTCATAAATTGCCTTGGTAACTTATGAGTTTCCTTTTACCATGTTTCCATTTAGACTGATGAAGGGCTTCCATTTGTGCATTCTTGGTGTATTGTACATGTACATATGTGTATTGCCATGCACCTTTGGTCTTACCCTGTATATTCATGCCCCCACGGAGTTGAAGGGGCATATTGTTTCCTCCTTGTCCTTCCATTGGTGTGCATGTGTGTGAAATATTCTTGACAGGAAATAATTTGAGGATTACTTTTGTATATAACCTTTAAATTGGTTTGTGGATTGCTCTAGGTGATCTAGGAAGCCATTGGGGCCAAAAGGTCGAAGGTCAAGATAAACAACCAACACAATAGAAATCTTGTCAGCGCAATAACTTGAGAAATGCTTTGCATATATGGACTTAACATTTCATTCTGAGAATTGCCCTTGGTTGTCCTGAAAAGCCCATTGCATTTTGATCTCAAAGGTCAAAGGTCAAGGTCACCGTGACTAGAACAAAAGAAATGCTTTGTGTAGGAACTTCAAATACAGCTAAAAGTAAAAATATGGTAAAGACCAAAATGGCTTAAGACAAATCTTGTTTTGATCAGAAAACATACATTTTCAGGTATTGGCATGGGCTTGGCGGAGCGTTTGTGTCACTCATGCCTGTTTACACTTCATTCTTGTATGTTCAAATGGAGAGAACTAATAGCCAGCTCTGCTACGGAATGTCTCTACATTCAAAGATATGTAAAACTTGCCAAATGTGGCATCATTTCCTAATGCTGTGTCCATATACTGTGCAAAACACATACTGTATCGAGGCACGCACTTCAACCAGAATAATGATGCACATGTGATACATTTTCCATGATTGTGAATGTGTTTTTTGTCTAATTGCATACAGTTAGATGGACTGGATGCACACCAAAAAGTTTAGACCCCTGACCCCTCATGCTGTAAAAAGTGTTAATGCATATTTTGCTGTTACACGTACACAAAATGCCATTTCCCATTTATTCAGGGTATCCATAATAACAAAGGGCAAAAGGCCTATTTTGCTTATTGGCTCAATAAGCAAAGACACTCGATCTACCCAAGATTATTTATTGCTGAGAATGTTCTGTTGTAGGTTCAACAGTTGCAAAGGTCTCATACATTTGCAACAGAAATTACAACATAAAGAAACAAGTCATCCAATGATCTAAGTGGTTTGAAAGTGCCATTGCCCTATCTGTTCACATGTCCACTACTAGATAGCTTTTTGTTTTTGAAGGTGGTCAGAAATATTGCAGATCATACTTCAGGTCTATGTGTTCATCTTAGACATGTTATTATTAAAACCTGGAAATATGGTACATTCAATAAGTGTATGATGTGCACTTAGAGAAGATTATTGCAGACACATTTTCTCCTTGTTGATCCGGCGCAGCTCATTAGTTATCTCATGGTAACCAGTTTATCATGGGTCCTATAATTAGCCCCATTGTTTTATAAGTACATTGCTCAGATGTCCTGTAACAAGGTTTTGAAGAGTTATTTGTGAATAAAGTCTGGTACACTGAGTTTTTTAAATTCACATGAACACAACAGTTTGAAATCTCTGTACTAAAGATACTGTTGCTATACTCATGATCTGGGGCAAGCTTTGCTTAATTGCACAAGAGACGCCTTGCACCAATACAGTGTTCTCAATGATAAGGGCACAAAGGAATTAGTCCATTCCAGAGATGGTGGTTGCTATGCAGAAGCTTGCCCCAAATCACAAGGTATAGCAATAGTGTCTTTAGTCTGGGGAATTCAGATTGTTACGTGTAGGTGCAAACAGATAATTCAGTGGACCAGGTTCTATTTATATTTAACTCACAAAAGGCTTATTGCGTATTGCAATGGTCACTATACATTGTTTAGTCAGTGATAAATTCATTGTGTAATGTGAGGAGAGAAAGGATGGTGTCATATCATGAACAACTCTGTGCTGCTCAGGTTTAGTTCCAATTACCCCAGTCTTCCCAGTTTACACATGGCCTTGTTTCTCTCCCCTCCCCCAGTGGTCTAAAGACAGAAGTGGAACCCATTACTCCAAATTCAAGCTACTGGAGACCTAGATTTCAGCTGAAGGTCTCTAGTCATCTGTTATTAATTTTGTCCTAACATTCTTATTTGTGACTGTGACTGCTAGACTGGAAGATATGTCAGGCATATCTGTAAATTATTAATTCCCTGATAATGCGTATCATTGTAAGGTTAGTGTCTTTAATGAATGCACATAATGTATTTATTAGCACTAGCAGTTGTCAGCCCTTCTCTTCAAGTCTTAATATTTTTCATACACTCATGAGGATAAGGTTAATAATGCTAAGGTGAAGATCAAGCCTAAGCAAAATTTAGAAGTCACATAGTCAAAATAATGAACCCCAGAATGTGATGGTACAGACTTCATCAAACCTTCAAATGCAATAAAACAGAAACTACCTTGTACATGTAGATTGTGCCTTAAGGATTGCTGCTCCACACTCTGCTACCGAGTATTTTGAATCAGCATAATTTCCAACAGTTTGACTTAGGAAAATATTGTTTTTACATCTATCCAGTATTATAATGGTAATATTTACATTATTCCATACCACAGAACTGTTATTTTTGATCTGATGATGTCATCAAAATGGCTATTTTGTAGTGGACTGAGATTGGAGCAACAGTAAATAAGTTATGTTATCCCTGGAATTCAGTCTGATGTAAGATAGCTAGGCCTGTCCAGATCCACTGCAGGTGTAATAGCTTTGCCCAGAATTGTTATTGTTCTCCTTACAAAGTCCACAACAATTCCTAGTAATCTTCCGCAGGAAAGTCTGGCCTGTTTCTCGAAAAGCTTGATTGCGCACATAATAGATGATGACATTGAGCCAGCTTACTGAAGCAAGCACTATCTGGGATGCCACTCTCCACTGAGGGGATATTTCGTCTGATCTGCGCATTAAACCCATAACCAAGGAAGGTAGCCAGCCCACAAAGAGGGTCATAGTGACTATGAAGATGGTGGTGAATGATTTTCTGTTCACTGGTGGAGGGGATTGTAACTCACCAGTAATGGTGACCAGTGGATGCTGTGCAGCGATCATCACAGCTTGACTTCGAGCTATGATTAGTATTCGCAAGTACATTAAGATGATGATAAGTATAATAGCCATGCTGAGTATGGTCAGTAGAAATGCAGCAAGTTCATTTCCTGGACCATCAAAGGTACAGACAAATAGATTGTGATTGTAGTCACTCTTCCAGTTGGCCTTGATTGATGACACTAATGAATAAATGTTAGTCAAAAGCCAGACAGTTATTACAGTAATTTTGGCTCGTCTCCCAGTCAGTATTTTTTTATACTTCAATGGATAGACAACTGCAACATATCTATCTATGGTCACCAAGAGTAAGGACAAGGAGTATGCTGGAAGTCCTTGCCTAATCATCCATGCTTGAACAAAACACAGTCCACCAAACGGCCATTTCCTTCCTGCCAGTGAAACACCAATCATTGGGAGATAGAAAAAAAGGCCTAACACCAGATCACCCACTGTCATAGACTTCAAAAAGATTTTGGTAGCATCATGAAACTCCTTCACTCTGGACAGAATGATGAGGCACAGTAGGTTAAAAAGTATAATGAGCACCACAGTAAGTATCCATGCACATGCACTGATGATATTGAACACAGTGTCCTGCTCCTCCCCTGTGGAATTCATTGGTTCCTTTGTTGTCCAATTCATTGTCTCAGTAGACATCCGAACTTGAAAGTCCCATGGACCTGTCCAAAGGCCAGTGATCACATTTAAACTGCTTCCAGTTAGCCTGCACCACAGAATTTATTGTAATCACTTGCTGTACAATCTGCTTCCTTGCACAATCCACCAGTTCATCAGATAGGTGTATCCTAGACTGCATAATTAGGTCTCTTACACACACACACACTGCACACTGCTCCATCTTTGATTAATGTTTGATTGTAGGCTAGTAAATGGGGCCTTGTAGAGATATACGTTGACACCGTTATCTCACTCTGGCCACTGTTTCCTGCACTGTAGTTCTTCATCGGGGAAAACTTACTGTGGATTCAATCTCTTGAAGCCATTGTGTTGTCCAGACTGAAGCCGTTGTTTTTGTCCCAGTGTTCAGATGTTTGCCAACAGCCCAGTTTGTGTATAAACAACGGTGTGTGTGTGTGCCATATGCAGATCCATGACTCTTACGCTCACATAGTGCCAAAAACATTCTAAAAGTATTCTGACTGTGGTTTTTAGGACCTGTCATGACAAAATGAGTGACTACAGGCTGTTAATTGTATGTGGGTGATGTTTATTCTGTGTACAGAATTAGAATATTGACCCCTCCCCCAAAAAAAATTTTATGTGGGCTGCCATTTCTGTGAATTCAGGATGCTTGAACTCACAAGGGAAAACTGGTGGAGCTATTGTATGGTGCAGTGGCTTGATACCTAGATGTGTATAAACAGCTTTGAACAAGGAAGTAAAACAGCTGGAGTCTTGAGTATGTTTCCGCTCTGCCAATCTAATATTCTATGGGGGTCACCAATTTATAGGTACATGTAGAGTCAAGGATTTGTTGTATGGAAGTTGAAACACATACATGTACTTGGCAACATGGCAATCGTGACTTTACTGACAATGACAGAGAATTAGGTGTGAGTGAGAGAAAACTGTAAGTGAACTGGAATATATTAAATGACTATTATTGCTATATTTTCTGAAGACTTTTAGGAATAATGTATCTGAATGTAACTTACTTGATCTACATTATAGTAAATGCTCTGAAACAGGATTGTTATTGGGAAATAGAAAACCATCCAGGTAAATATTTGAGAGTAAAATTACCTAATGAGGGGAACCAACAATCCAATCCACCTGTCAGCTTTGGCGTGTGCCAAGCTGGTCACAAACATGTAAGGAAGTACTGTTGCACCTGACTTCCATCATCCCATGCATGACAAATAAAACCTAAATAGCTAAACTGTTTCTACCTTTCCAAGGTTTCAAATAATCATAAAAGACAAATTATACAATTAGTTTTATTTTGCATAACAGGATAGTCTGTTATTTTGTTGGACTGTAAAATGAATGTCATTTTTTATCCAGGCTGAATTTTTAAGCAATTAAGTTGTTTGTTTCAGTGTATCACTAAAACTTCTTGTTTCATGATTTGTCAAGTGACAAGGCTAGTATTTGTATTCACAGGCTACATTGTTTTTAAGTAGTTTATGGAAAACACATACAGTTTTTAACCACTTGATGAAAGTTTCATTCTGCAGTGAACTTGTCCCAAGTGAGGACTTATTTTTGGCTGAAACAATCACAGTCCTTTACAAAGTTGAACTTGCGGTTATTTGTTCAGGATTTGTAAGACATTTCTACGGCATTGATGCCTTTTTGAAACTCCAATCATGAGTGTCATAAGGAAAACAAGTTTTAAAAACAAAAGAAAAGAGTGACAGAAATGTAAAAAGGAAAAACAGGAATGAAAATCACAAATTTGGTCCATTTTTTCTGGAGGTTATTTTGTGAATGTTTTACTGATTCTTAAATAATAAAATTAAAAACACTTGTAGTTGTAATGTCTATTTTTAACTAAAAGTGAGGTCATATCATTAGTTCAAGTAATAACTATTTTCCTAGAAATTTAACAAACAAGATAATTGAATTATAGCTACACTCCAGTGAACATCATTATAGCAATCCCCCATCTTCATTCCCCAGAAAAGAAAAAGTCAAGAGATAACATGAAGATGATGGTTAAATTAATGGAATAGATCACTGAGGAAGGTTTGTTTTTTGCACCATAAATGAAATCAGTTAGTTACACCTCACCCATAGATTCTACACACTTTAGAGATGTGGTAGCAGTTAAGTAAACCAAAATGGTGCAATAACCTATGGGTAACCTATGCTAGTGTTCTGCATGAGGGGTTTTAGCAGGATGGCAATCCTGCCTAAATTTTATGGTATAATTTTCAACACCTTGTTATATTTTCCCATTGGATTTTTCAATGCAAAGAAGTTTAACCCACTCTGTGGAAGAGTATGAAGAGTTTGCCAGCATTAATATTCAGCGGCATTGCACTAAGTTAGATTTAAACAGATCTGGATACACATTTTCAACATGTAATATCATGCTTTCACATAATAAAACTATACATCTGTGCAAATGTAGACTGGTTCCAATCACCCTGGTAATATCATTTTCACTTTGTTGCATGGAGCACCAGTTTACCTAAGTTACAGTATTCCTGCAACATTCAAGGGCTTCCTTTTTTCCTGGAAAATGTGTCATCCACTTGCGGGTTTCACTCAGTAAAAAAAATAGAATAAAAAAAAATTGCCCGAAAAATCAGGTTTTGATGACCACCCCCCCTCCCCAAGTCTTGTCTTTATTTTAATTTGTTAAAAAGCAAATTTGATTCAATGAGTCAGAAAACTATGGCCAGGAAATGCCTCCGATTGCACCACAGAGCATCTAGAATCTAAAATTTCCAGGCCCATATGACCCCAGGATGCAAGGACTTCATACTCGCTTCTAAAATTGTGTCTGCTCTCTTGCTAAACTTTAAGGCCATGGAGAACACTGTACTGCTAGTGAATTTGTATCTTACCCCTTGATAAAATCTTTCCATGCAAGTCTCTATTGATGAAAAAGTACCACACATGAGTGGTTTACTGTTGTACAATGTGTGCATCACAGTCTCCAGGATGAGGCTATATACCACGGCTTTTTATTTTGTTAGAGCACACAGTAAAACGCAGTAAAAGTAACGCATACCAAAATAACACATTTAGTCTTTGTAATTGAAAGACACAATCTGTTCCTGGCATCATAATAGGAACTAGATAAGAGCTAATCATCTGTACTTCAGATTTTGATAATGGTTTGGAATCTTAGTGTTGTGGTAAGTTCTTAAAAGTTTTGAATATGTGTATAAGAACTCTGAAAAAAGGCAAAGTACCACATGTCAGAAGACATAGGATGCCTTAGTAAGTTCGATTAGTAATGTATCAGTTTTGTAACAAAGGATCTTCTTAATAATTAGCCCTGTGACATCTCAGCTTTGTTTCATCAGCCTAGTTTTTTGCTTCTGCTTCAGTAATGGAATTAATTTCCTTCTTGGCTTTGTACTTATTTGATTTCAGGGCATCAACTTCATGAACTTCAAGGATTTCTTCCAGTTCCTGAACAACTTGGATGACTTTGAGATTGTTCTTAAAATGTTTGCTTTTGCTGATCAGCCCATGAATGAAGGTAAAGGTTAAGTGATTCTAATAACCAAAACAGCTGCAGTTCTCAGATCAGAGTCAACCATTTGCTATGCATTCCACCTTACTAAGGAGTTCACAAACATATAGCTCCAGCTCCAAAGTTGTTGTGCTTGACAAATTGAAAGAAATATGAATAAGCAAAGAAACAAGTTACTGTAAACTGCTTACTGACTGGAATGTCCTGAAATGTGCAGAAGCTTTCCCCCAGTACAATCTGATTCCTTGACTTTGACGTAAAAGGGCTCTACGCCTTTTCACACTGCAGCCTCTCAACCTGGGTTGAACTCCACCCTGGGCAAACCAATGACCACCCTGGGTTGAAAATGTGATTTTCAACCCAGCATTGTTTCACACTTGTTTTGTGTGAATTGAGTTTATCCAGGCAAGTTCATCCCGGAAATGAATACAAACAACTTTCAACCCGGGTTGAAAATCTGAACCTTGTCCAGAGCAGGGTTGAGTCCAGCCCAGGTTGAAGTTGATGCAGGGTTGCTGCAAGGTTGAAAATTTCAAGTGTGAGTCGTCACCAGTTTTCAAGTCAGCCGCATCCACCCTGCGTCAGGCCTGCATCAACCTGAGATTTGTCTAGTGTGAAAAGGTCTTATGTTTACGTGTACATGTACAGGGGCAACTTGATGAATCAATAGGTATAAAGAAAATGAACCCGAAACCGGGTCCCCCGGCAGCAAGTGGTTGACATGCTTTCACTTTTTGACTCGTAATGTATTTATGAACAGCAATAAATGTGCGATAGGCCAGTCTTAAATGTTTGTTGAGACTACCTACTTAAGCATGCTGTCATTATGGGCTGTGTGTATGTATTTAGCTGTGTGTTAGGTTTCACTTCACAAATAGGATATTGCACTTTTGTTACCTAATAAAACCCCCTTTTCTCTTTAAAGTTATGCCTCATTGAAAAATCAATAAATGTGGTAACCGTTCAATGTGAGGGCCTGAGTGTGTGGATGAACAAAGGCTTTTCTTGCACAAGGGGCATTGTGAATTTGGTGGAAATGACAGTTCCTGCAAAGCACAAGCTTTCTGGACAGAATATTTTTACATTTCTGTAAAGTTCTTTTTGTCAGCTTTCTGTCAATATAAATAGATACAGGATTGGGATTGGATTTCAGGCTCAGAACCCCTTTTTACCTTTTCTGAGAAACACAGAGTTGTCAAAAGGATCCAAGGCCTAATCTATGCATACTGTGTTAACCAATCAGAGCGTAGGATTTTGACCGATGAGAACTTGTGTTGGATTGAACTTCTACCCAATGGGAGGGGCTCTTGTGCTGCTGGCTGGTTTGGTCAGAAAGAAGGTGCAAATTGGAGTTCACTTTGTCACAGCCCTGTGGACAGGGCACATGTTGTGGAAGTACTTTTAAAAATATCTCACCTCCTCCCCATCACCTCCATTCGAGGTGTACTTAAGATTATGCCATGGTTGCTTGGTTTAAATCCTCATGTGCCTTCTTTAATTCCAGTAGTTTCCTGGATGTTCACCAGAAGCTAATATTCCTCCCATCGATTTAAGCAGGGGAAGACCAAGCATGTATTTGTTAATTATTGACCATCATTATAAAGCATGTTTACTGCTGATGGTTAATTAATATTAGCGGGTTGTTTTTGGGCATTTTCTGGCGGGAGTGCAGTGGGCACAGGAATTAGGATAAAATCTTTCATTACCTAAATTAAATTACAATTTGTTGTGACAGACACTGAAAGGGTTCCCTGGAGGTTCACTTGGGGCCATTCCTCCCATGCCTTGCGTTAAGTTGGGGGAACATCTGGTGCCTGGTTTGTTTAATAATTGATTTAATTGTTGGTATATTTGCATTTCAGGATTTCTTAAGCTGCGTTTTTTCCCTTTTTACCTTTGATAAATTGTGTGGCCTGGTGTTTCAACCTTTGTGCATGTCAGGACTGTTTGTGGGTCACCCATTGTGTGAATGGTTTAATACATGGCTGGCCTGGTGTTTCCTATTCATGGATTGGTCTGGTGCCCTATACACTAGTGGTTGTAATCAGGGGTATGGTGGCCTAGATATGGTGGGTCTTGTGTGCCCTATTCATGGCTGGGTCTGGTCAACCCAGGGTTCTGGTGGCCCAACTGTCTTGTTTTTCTTTGCCAGTTTGCCCATGGTATCTGGCAGGATATGTCCAATAAAAGAGCTGTGGCAGGCCACATATAAACAGAATTTACTCTGTGCTAGTGTATTATATGAGTCTGGGAATAAAGAGGCAATAAAAAAAGAAACTCTTCTTTCCCCAATTGTAAACTTTATATAGGTGACAAAACCACCTTCCAAAATTAACATGACAAAATTGAACAGTTTCCCATTTATGGTCAAAAATTGTCAAACACATGGGCTCCCACTAGACACTTTTTTGCCAATTTCAGAAATGCTCATTATGTATTACTGATACGATAATATGATATTGTGATATTACTGAAACCATAGGGGGAGCACTAGCTACACTGCATATAGGGTGCATGCTTGTATGGGAGTCTTGCAGTTAAGGCATGCTCAAAATGCAATGTTCTTACATGGTTCTTGTCCACTACGATGCATCCATCAAGTCTAAGTGCGTGATTTATTGGGTTTTTGTCATAAAATAAAACATACACCAATCTTGAGCAGTGTATAGTTTTGGACAGGAATCTCATAAACTGGGACTTGGTGTTCTCAAGGTTTTCATGCAGTGGCGCATTGAATTGAACGTTTGCAGACAATGCTCAACACAATAAAGGCAGATTTTAAACTTGTTCAGTTGTCGCAGAAAAATGCTAAGGAGTTTTGGAGGATTGCTCAAACAAATATCTTCAGAAGCAATTTGAATTTTGCAAAGCAATGGATAAGCGTCGCTGACTACATGTGTTGTGGTGCACCTGCGGTTATGGCTGCGGTGCTATGCTGGCTAGGCCACTGCCAAGTTTGGGTCCACAAGTATGTTACATTCCACTCCACCTTCAAGAACTTGTACTCCTTTATTTCAAACAAATCTCACAATTATTTTGACCTGCTAAGAGTAAGATTTTAGTTATATGCATCTAAAGATGAAAGACTAACATTGTTGTGTATTTGCTACACGTCATCAAAACTCCTTGTTTGAGGGTGCAACAAAGCCATGTATCTTCATGCATGCCTGTTGTGCATATCTCCCCTTTACATCATCAAACCAACACAAACACAACATGTGATTTCACGTGTTTCCGAAATCAACCCACTTGGTTGTGGAAACAAAATGCCTCTTATTTCTCTCATCTTAATTTTCGGCTAGTTAATTCATTGTACATGTTGGTTTTGGGGTGGTCAATCTCCCTCAGAAACCCCAGATATCGAAATATTGGAAGCCTTTTGAGTTCCTCTTTAAATGAACGTTTAAGACTGGGCGAGCACATGTCAATTTGCTTATTAAAGGCATCAACATCAATATTAAAGCATAGATCATGACCTTTTATTTACATTTATCACATTAAGTAGGTTACATTTCTTTTTTCTCTTTTTTTTTCAAAATGGTATTTCCATCGCCAACAACTGTTTTCAAAAAGAAAAAAATTACATGCAAACACAATGACAGTGTACAGGAAACAATACAGGTCCTGTCAGGTTTGCTTGATTTACCATCTGTCTGAAATGTGCTGTTTATTAACAAATAAAGGAAGAAGAATAAGAATGAGTTTACTTTGTGAGCCCCTTTGTTCCTAAATACATTGCATACAGATAATCCTGCTGATTTATCGATTTCTTGCAGCGGAGTTCGGCCGTGCAGTTCAGGTAGCTACAGGTCACATTTTGGATCCTCATGTGGTGCATACAGTGTTCCAGATATTTGACAAGGATGGTAAGTGGAAGGGGCAAGTCAGGGTTAGAGTTACTTGTAGTACAGCTTTTCATGCAGCCCTTATTTTGTCAAAATATTAAAATGAGCGATATGGATTTTAGAAAACAATTATCATCTAGAGGTAAATTGTCTGGTCATTATGTGGAGTGTATACTGTTAGCATAATAGAACATAGGATGGTCTGTGCTGGCTGGATATCAGTAACAATACAAGCATTTCACAAAAGTGCACCTCCAAGAGTTGGCAACACACTAGCCAATCATACTGCACAAAATCTGTCAACCCAATGCGCGTTTGGAAAGGTTCAAAAGATTTCACCCATTGTGATTGGCCAATGCATTGCAAACTCTTGGAAGCACACTATTTTGAATAGCCTGTATTAAAGCAAACAATTAAAATACAAACAATAAGAAAATGCCAATTTTTTATTTAGATTACCAGGCCCATAGGCTGGGGGGGTTCAGGGGGTTTGAACAAACCCCTACAATCGCTCGTTTTTTTAATATAATAAATATTTTTAATATACTGTAATTTTTGTAATACAAGCCAGGGCTTACACGTTGATTTTCATGCTGAAAATGTCCCTGTGGCTTATACTCAGGGCGGCTTATACGGCAACATTTGAGAATAAAATCAGTCACTAAATGCCTCGCTGAGCCTCAGCTCAGCGTAGCCTAGCCCTGGTTGCCGCCGCCTTGCCATGCGTGCAAGCAGCACAGCACTCCGGGCGTGGGGGCAATGTAGTCATGTTTTCATTGGTTGCCATTTAAATTGGCTCTATTCACGTGTTGGAAATGAAGGAAACCAGTCCAGAGAGAATGAACAGACTCATAAATGTACCATAAGTTCTGTTCGTTTTTGTCTTTTATGGTTGTGTTATTCATGTTGTTTGTTATTTCACTGGTCATTTGGTAAACTGTTAAAAGAAAAAAAACTGCCGCATGGCCCAGCCAGCAAGGACACTAATCCAGCCTGCCAAAAATGGTAATTTCGAGCATTTGAAAAAGTTTGGGTTTAATGACAACACTCGTTCGCGTGCAGCTTCACTTGGAGATTCCATACCCAATAGTGCAGTGGCGCAGACCCTGACGTTGGGCTCTTCGAATTTTTGCTTCTAATGATTGTGTATGGAGCAATATTTTACCTGCAATCTCACAAAAAATGAAATTTAATCAAACTCCAGATATTCTGATTCAGAAATGTTGATTTCATATATCCGCTACAAAGTTCCAAGGAAATTTTATTTTGGCACGATTTTCCAATTTTCCGAAGTAAAAAAATGAATTTTGTTAAATGCGCCCCAAAATATGTACTTTTTTTTCAATTCTTAGTTAGGTGAGTGGAGGTTATAATTATTTACTAGAATTTTACAATTTTGTAGAATGTTTGAAATTTTTCTGTGGGATTTTCTGTGATTTTTTAATAATAATGTCCATATCATTCACTCATCACCCAGCACTGGATGTCGGGTGACGAGCAAAGTCATACCAGGCCAATTTACAAAATGCAGTGAATATTGAAGTGTACAAGTCTTACATGCATCCTTCGGTTTGCGACAAACATACAAGTTGTTCAAAAGCACATTGTGGTAGGCCTTTGTCTAAAAATACATATTCACAGTGCCAAAAAGCCCACTTTTGGGTTTGACGACCCCCCCCCAGTCCCTGGTCAGGCAAAGGGCCTGGTTACAAGAGCAACTTGACAATTTACAAAGAAAGCTGCCAGAAATGTAGAGATTTTCACATTTCCATGTATAAAAGTTCATTGAAAGCACAAGTTCCCAAGGCAAGATAATTTCTTCTGTATTAGCTAACTGAGGCACATCTGGTATGCTGCAATGTACATTGTATCTTTATGTCATGAATAACACCCAGGTGCTACAGAAAGAGGATACACAGCAGTTCCAAGAAAATAACATAGAAAGGCAGGATTTCTTTGACTTGCAAACTTTGCATGGTTGGTTTTTATCAGAACTGATGACTTAACAGAAACTAGGCTTCAGTGTATCATGTTACGAGCAATAGTTTCCAGAAATGAATAAGGGAAAAAAGGAAGTTATAATGTTCAGGTGGGACACATGTACAGATTGGAAGGAGAGTTAGCCCTAAAAGAGCCAGGGGAATCTGCCCCATCTACCATATCACACAGCGGCCATTTTTCGGAGACAGGTCAGCCAAAAATGTATACTTTTACACTGCCTTACTCAACATAAGTGAACTGACATCCATGAGGCCTTCTAATTCATATGACTGTAGCAACAAAACCATTTGTCAGGTAAGAGTTGACACTTCACATGTGTACCTAGGAAGAGCATTTATATGCATGCCAAGTTTAAAAAAAAAATCAGGCATGTGACAGCTGACTTCTTTGGGGGGGGAGTAAATCTTCCCCCCCCATGAGGTAGTTCAAAATATAACTCTATCATGGGGCAGACATCCTGCTTTTCTAGCATTCCAAGCAATGCAACCAAAATGCCCTTTAAGTAATATGGGAAGTTGTACTGCTATTACAAGTGGGTCTACAGGAAACATGACAAACATGGCAGCATCATGAAGGTCTCTGTTAGGGTCAAACAATCAGGTCTTGAATTTTAATGACAGTTAGGAAGAGCCTTTTTTTCCCACAAGTAAAACTCCAAAATCCATTGACCTGAAAGTGTGTTTCTGTGATTGACAGGAGATGGAAAACTCAGTCAGAATGAATTCTTGGGAGTAATGAAGAATAGAATACACCGTGGCTTCAGGGTAAGTGCACCGTTCTCTGATTTCATGGCTTCAGCAGATGTGCATGTGTGTAGGACTCATTGTTGGGCTGCATATGTGTTCTGATTGAAACATTTTTTGTCTTACTGCTAAATTGTAATCGCATGCTGTGGAATGCCCTTACTTTGGAATCTAATATTCTGTTGTGATCTTGAGTTAGGTAATTAGGGAAGTAGGTATGAAATTTCTGTTATAACAGAAACTTGTTTGATCAAATATTGCCACTGCATCACATATTAATGTACACTATGAGTTGATGCATGCTAAGCTATGTCACTTTATCTGCTGATACGTATGGAAACACCACACTAAAAGTTCAGTGCATCACATATAACAGCAAAGTCATAACTTCACCTCAGAAAAGGTAATATACAGTGCTACATATGCTGCTGCCATTGGTCATATTTCTCTTCAGTCAAGTTTTTGCATTGTCCAATGTGGTGAATGTAATCATAATACTACTATTTTTAAAATGATTTATGGAACGTTTTTACCAGTGATTTTTTGTGGTAAATTTAGAAAAATTCAACCTCATACATAATCACAATCCCACCAACATTTAGCCAATTGTCCTATCTCAGGATCTTGTCAAATAGAAAGCTTCTGTAGAAATAACCCAAATGTATGAAAGATACACACATATGATGGGCAAGTTTTGAAAGTCTCTAGCACTCAGGTTGGGCCTATCAAACTATTGTGTTCTGCCCATGTCAGGTTGGGCCTATCAAACTATTGAGTTCTGCCCATGCAGGCCAAATAAGATGCTGGAATCATCAGTTGCCAAAATTCATTTTCCCATATTACATGTACATCTTACCCACAGCTGCCCGCTTGAAATTGGCTGAGGCTATGGCCAACTAATTTTACTATGGTATTTGACCATGCACTTGTGCAGTGTACATATTTTCTGACATTGTAAGGTCAGCTTTTTTAATAAAGTGGTAAATTTAGGCTTGGAAATGTACAGATGACTTACCTGCTAATGCTGAATTTATATAGAGACTGATATGAAGATTGCATCTGTTCTTTAATGAGTTTAACCTAGACAGGTGATCGAGATATTATGAAACAAATGTCAAGTACTTCCATCAGTGGGACATTAAAAATTACTGAGCTGCCCTTGGGATCCACTGTTCCACTTTCCCAGTTAGTGTCATCTGAATAAGGAAGCTACGTATAAGTCAGTATATTTGATCATAAATATTGGCAAAATGCTTTCCATGTGATGATCTGTTCTGTCATACCTCTGTCTTGGATACTGTCTGTTCATTGGCAAAGAACAATCACATGACACAGCGATATATCCACATACCACACTTAAAGTGAGACCGCTCATTCTGCCAATAGCATTTGCATGAGACAGAAGAGCTTCAGAAGTTCGAGAGCGACCGTTCATTTAGTCAGTTTTGCGTGGTACCCATGATACGTTTTGATACAGGGAATTCGATCAGTGGTCACGCTTGTATAACAGACTCATTCTAGTCCCACTGCATATAAAGTAATGCAGGGACCGCTAACTGGACTACATGACATGTGAACTTGTACTCACTGGTACCCGCACTACGTTCACATTAAACTTTTCACAGTTAAAGAAAGTGAGGGAATGTTTCTGCATTTGTAGACAATATTGTTTATGTCTGTTATGGTAATTGTACAGTTTGACAGTGGGCCTGTTTCTTCCAAACCTCTGAAATTCAGAGCTTTCTTTTTATAAACTCCTTAAGACAGAGGTATGACAAAACGCTTGTTGACTGCTGCAATGTGGGATATGACATTTTGAACACCCGAGGGATGCATAGCACCCTGAGGCAAGGACTGGGAAATGTCATGTATTCCAGATGTAATTTGTCACAATTTTTAATTGTATCTATCTTTTTTTATCATCTTTTCTCATGGTTCCTTACTGACAGACGGTAAGTAGAGTCCATCATATCAACATTTCAGACACTTTTGGTAATCCTTCTAACCACGTCCACTTTTTACATGTGCATACCTGTGTGTATCTCATAGTTTGAGAAAAAGGGAATAAACTCACCTAAACAATAGTTTCTGTATACTCAATTACTCATACTCAGGTCCAGTACTTGTAACTTGTACACATGCAACATTGACAGCATTAAAGAGGAATCTTTTCCTTTGGTACCGGTAGTTATCGTAAGATGCATGGTGAGTTGTATCTGTCAGCATGCAATTCATTTATCCCTGTTCGCAGATAATTCCATCATATGTTCTTGTCGAAAAACCTTTGTAATCATTGGTTTGAGATGTGATGCTGTATTAAAATGCCTCTTAGCTGTAAACGTTGGTGACTACAGCAATGCACGTGCCCCTCAAATGTGTGAAGACACTATGTGTCATCCACATGAGCTTGCCACTGCATCTGCTAGGATTAGTCTATACTTCCCCAGTACTGGTCCTGAGCATTGGTTGTAAGGGAAAACTTGTTCTAGTAAACAATAAACCAAGAGACTTGGACACACTGGAATGCAGGTCCACAGAATGAATGGGTTTCTCTAAGCCCTACCTTCCAGCGTGGGATTAAAGGCACCTACAATCTTGGCCAAATCTTGATGGGCCCACCAACCCCGGCCCCCTCTCAATGTTGGGTCTTAATGTGCCATCTGCACTCCAGCTCGAGATGACAACATTAACCAGGGGGAGTGGGGGATTGGAGAGAGTATGGCTATTGACACAGGTCCCAACAATGCTGTCCAGGATTGTCTGAGTTTATATGTACAGGTTATGTGTATGCAGCGAGGTAATGCTAACTTGACATCCTTGGATAGTGTCGCCTGATAGGACAATAGAATTTAAGGACTCTACATCTCACATTTGTTAACTTAAAGTGGCAGCAAACCGAAGTATAAGGAACACTGAGCTAATTGTGCATAAAATGTTTGTAAATTATCTATGCTGTGCACAGACAAAATTGTAATGATTACATTTCTTCACTTTCACCAAACAGAGCGCATAGCATGCCCTCACCAATGCAGCTGCAGGCACGCAACATACATGACACAATAACAACGTTGAGCCGCAACACATCATTCACCCTAACTCCCTAGGGTGTGTGCAAAATCATATTAAAATTGGAGGATTCAGGAATGTTAGGGTTAAAGAATTAGAGTCTCTCCTTTCCTTTCTTTTGGGGCCTTTGATGGATCATTGTTGCATTTTTAAAGCCAATAACGGAATGATGAAATAAAAAAAGTCCCACAGGGTTGTATAATATGTATCGGAATGGGCCTTCCAAATTCAGAATTTTGGACAGTTATGGGCCAAAATGCTCCTTTTTCTCCAACTAGGATAACTCCTTGGAGCTGGATTTTTGATGATGATTTCCTGGACTGTTCCTCTTCATTGACCTTGACCCCAAAATGCCTCTGAAACTGTTTTCAGAGAGGGGAAAACATTGTGTGGACGTGTGCAAGTCCACACAATTTCATCATACCGTACATTATCTGGGCTTCTTTTGTGCAGAGGTCCACACTTCATGTATGTATGCCATGCCTGCACACAACTATGGACCAATTCTGACAATCCTGGCCAAATCCCATTGGGCCCTTCACCCCCCCTCCTCTCTCAGTGTTTGGTCTCACTGGGCAGTCTGCGCTCCCGCTTGAAATGACAACATTGATCAGGGGAATGGGGGACCTTGAAGGAGCATAGCTCCCAACAATCTTGGCCACAGTTGTAGCTTGTGACTCTATCATAGACTACTGCCTGGCGCTAGGTTATGTACTGTAGATGCAGTGCATATACATGCTGCACACAGTGAGCCACATCATTCATTCTCATTATGCTTTCACACTAGACAATCTCAGGGTTGGTGCAGGGTTGATGAAGGGCTGAAAATGATTCACACTTGGAAATTTTCAACCTGTGCCAAACCTTCATCCCGAACCAGAATTGAGATTTTTCAGCCCGTGTTGAATATAGTATGTGCTCATCTCCAGGTTGGACTCACCCCGATCAGTTCCATTTGCATGACACAAGTGTAGAACAATAAACACTGGGTTGAATGCAGGGTTGAAAAATCAAAGTTTCAACCCAGGATGGTCATGGGTTTGCCCAGGATTAAAATGTGACCCAGGATAAGAAGCTGTAGTGTCAAGCTTATTGCTATGCATAATGTCACAACAGCTGTTATGGTAAGCAACACCGTTATTGCACACATCTTCTGTTACATAATAGTGCATAAACATGAAAGAATCCTTCTTGGCCTGAGAAATGAGAAACAATGGTCTTCTTTGCTTTCTTTGTACATGGTGATGATGGTATGGTATCACAAGCTTTGCAGAACTAGTTTCTTGTCAGCAGAGAGGAATGCCACAAAGGCTCTTGCTTGTTGTCAATTTTGAAGAGTTTAAGTGAAAGTTGGTTAGTGTCAGTTTTCAGTGTCAGTAGAAAAGTACAGGCTCTTAGTTCCTTTGAGCAGAATTTACATATCAGCAAAGATGCTCACATAACTTAATTATCAAGGAATCGAGGACATTTGGGGGGGTACAAAGTTGGCTTTGGGGGCAAACATTTTGAATTTTGTTGATGTACCTTTGTATGGCCTTTGTGAGAGCTGAGGCTACATTTAGGGCTTTTTACACACTTTTTCAACTAAGGGAAATACAATGGACCAAAAAAATTACCCTTCAGTCATCTCACTGTTTTTCACAAAAACGTTGTTGGCTCCTGTTGAGAGGGGACATATGGCCCCAGATGGCTCTCCTGCCTAGATCCATTCAAGTTTGCATGATACATCAAGTTTCTGTATTGCTCAGTGACAGGCAAGGCTCCACTCTGTTCATTATTGACTCCTGTGTACTAGCTGTTCCAGTAAAATGGAGCTTCCTTACTTAATCCCGTGGCCATTGTAGTTAAACAGTTGGTTAAGCAGTTTAGCTTGAAAAAAATGGTTGAGATCAGATTACTGTCCATTTCAAGGCAAGTGCCAGGTCTAACATTGATAGATCTTCCAAGAAGGCAGATTGTTTCACATACTGGCACAAGATTTTAATAGGTAGGTACAAAGTAGCGACACCAGTAGAATTTGAAGGTTCCCCCCAAGAAAAAAGGTGCCGTGCAGTAATTGCCATCCATATTATCAAATCCACCAAGTGGTTGCTGAGATGTCCTGTTAAACTAAGTTGTGGGATTATCTTCTTCACTTTCATGCTTTCAGGAAAAATTACACAGTGTTTTGCTTGACTCTGGTTATGTTTCATGGCCCCTAGTGAAAAGCTTTTAGAGCAACTTTAATGGAACAGTGACTCCACATGATAGCTTCACAATACTTATTGCCACGATTGATGGGGGCCACTGCAAACAACCAGTGATGTTGTGGCGGGGGTCTCTATAACTTTGCTGTGTCAGTATTTTGTATAGTTTCCCCTTGGCATGAATGCTTGATTTTTGGTATTGGACCATGTAATGATTAAACATACTGTCCAGACCACAGCTCACCTTCCAGTGAGACTGTGAGGTCCTTACCTCATTAACAGACTGGCAGCAGGAAATAAGCCTTTTGCGAGTGACCTTTGAATGAAATCTGGTACATGAGTTCTTTAAGACTTTAATGGAACATATCTCTCTCAATATCTGTGTTTGTGATTGGCCAATGTCATTGAGCCAGATCATGTTTCAATACAGCATGTTAATTGGTAAAGTGAAGTATGTTGTAGGTCTTTCTTGAGAACCTCAACATCCAAACACAATGCCAACCCTACCAGCATAGCAGTTCTCAAGCTCACACACTGAACAAGTTCCAGCTGGCGTGATGTCTGATGTGCTTTGTTCTTGAATGACCCTTTTTGACATACCTAACTGGCTCTTTCAGAGTTGTTACAAAATGTATGTCCAAACTCCATAAGAAGAAAAAGTCAATTAATGACAGGTACAGGCATTTAACTAAACAAGAGACCAACTGTACAAGATTTTCTCCCCAACATACTGCTTTTATGGCACATTCAATGCTACATAGAAACAAAAAAGTGATGAATTATAAACGCACTTCCTTCCCCTTGTTTGTTGTATCATAAACAGATCAATTGATGTTACTTAGGAAAAGATTACAGATTATGACATTTGCTTTCCAATCAAATTTGAGCTATTAAAAGCTACATAAAGAAATGTTTACTTTGTGCACTACTTTGGGTTACGAATCATTCAGCTTACTGTAGCAATACATGTAATTGTCTTTAAGTTAACTGGCAACTCTGTGACACTGCTGTCATGTGCATTTGCATCAATCTTTGCATGAACATATTTTGCTTTATTTTGAATTCATCATTACAATGATCTTCCTTGTTCTACTGCACCCTCCTGATGTCCATAGGCTGCAACTATACCAGGCACGAAATGGGACGGAGGGGTACCCCCAACAAGTCCAATCCCTATGTGTATTCTAGCCTATTGTTATTTAACACCCCCTCCACCCGATGTCTAAAAAGAAGTCCTCAGATACCAGTATAACAAAGGCCAACACAAAGGCGGGGGGTGGTCTCTGTCCCATAGGTTGCTTCATATGGCTGCTACAAATAGTTTAATTTGTCTGCACTTTGCGTGTCACCCCACCATGAATCGTAACTTCTTTATTAACTTGCAAGGATTTTTAGCATACTTCATAGCAAGCTGCTTGAAAAAGATGTAGGCTCAGAATGCAAAAGGCCTGCAAATGGCACCATCCCACATGCAAAATCAATCTGAAACCTGCTCCAGAATATCTCCTTTCATTGTATGGTCTGATTTTCTGTTCAGAATCTGCATGCCAACATTGTCCTCAACCCCAACCAGCTGTACTTTGTTAGGCAGGTTGTAACCTGCTTACTTTAGCACTGCTACATACTTCTTCTATTTAAGAAAAATTCAAATGTATAGGGCTACTCTTTCTCCTTGTCATAGTAATGTAGATTCCATCACAAAGCAATGGTGTTGCTTGTGTGAAATACTGACAAAATGTAACGAGGGATAACTTCCCAGATATGTAACTAGAATGAAGAAAATGATACATTGGAGAAGTAGATTAGATGTCTATTTTCTTACAGTTTGAAAGCCATCACTCAAGGTGGGGAAATACACCAAATAAGTGAATTAAAAAATGCTTCCTTCCAGTACACTGACACGTAAGGGTCATTGGACTGATTTTGACTGATAAGACAACCGTGTCAAGAATGCATCTTTGCATAGGAGGGTTCATAAAAATAACAGCTGTAACAGCTATCGTTTGTGTATCATTTCCATCAAAAGTCCGTTATTTGTTTTATTGTCTCGATATCACAAGCCACACAGGCACTGTTTTGCCATTGCTTAACTACTAGGGACTAGACTTCCTGTCTATATGATTAACCCATCTTGTGATGTACTTAACCACACCTGTCTATCGTGCATGCAAATACACTATTAACTAAAGGTATGGCCTCCCATTTTTAACAATCCTGGAATTGTGCCTGCTTTATATGTAGAAAATTGTATGTGTTGGCACTAAAGTAGGGCAACAGTTCTGAGGTCACTGTGAATTGTAATCCTGAAAGAGATGAAACTTTCACGTATGTCACTTGTTAATGGCTGTTAAAATAAAGAAAGCAGCACTCAAAATGTCAACTACTATTCCCAGACAGAAGGCATTAGAAAAGTCAACAATTGGTTTTAAAGTGATACAAGTTGCACAACTCTGACTAGCTGTAAGACAGACTTTAGGTTGTGCATGGTGGAAGTACATAGAAATTAAGTAATTTTTCGGTGACACCGTCTTCTCTTTTGTGAATGTGTGGTTCTGAAAAGAAATGGAAGCCTTACAAAGTCAACATTTCAGACAGTGTGCTCTTTTCATCTTTGGGAGAAGACAAATGTGCTTCATTTAACAGAGCACACTGATTTTTGTGATAAAAGCAAAACACTGACTGAGAAGGCGTCTGCATGTATGGTTTGCAAGCTTTCCATTAGTACTTTGTCTTTTCTCTAGCCCAGTTGGAACTGAGTGGGTGTGCAATACGTGTTGTAAATAAGATAATAAACTCATACTGCACATGTGCAGATCTCAGATCACTAGGCATTTATTTGTGTAAAGACATATAAGGAAGGTATCTTTCCTTACTAGCCTTCTAAACTGAGCAAATGCACAGAATTCAAATTTAAAGACATATCTGTTTTTCTGGACAGGAACACCTCCAGAAGCCTGTGGGTTGGCAAGGATTCAAGGCGTGTGTCAAGCAAGAGCTGAAGCAGAAGTGAATGTTTCTCTGAACCGGTTGCAGAGATGCTTCAGTGCCAGGGTTGCATTCTGTTTTCTATCCTTTCTGGGTCAAAGAATATCAGTACGTGTATAATATGTTGCTGCTATCAACAAATGGATAATATATGTAGAGACTTTTGGCTGCCACATTATTAAATTTAATTCTTTGGGCAATGGTAGCCATTTTAAGTTCAAATCTTGTGTTATGGTAACTGGTCCATATGTAGATAGACTCAAGCAGTAATCACAATTACAAAACACTACCGAGGTATATGCATGTAGTACATGTATATGTCATTTTGTGCTGAAGTCACAAGTGAAAATATGACATGTGGGCACGTGTTCAGGTAAACTTGATGACAGGTGCACTAACTACAACCACAATGTTTCTGCTAGGGTAATGACCTAATAAACAGATTTATAAGTCCCCGCAGGTGAGGCTTTACAGTCTCTCAGACTCATGAACTCAGACTCTGTCACTCTCAGACTCACTCATTTGTCATGGATAAATATGTGTACCCTAGACTCTTAACAGACAATTTGCCTGCACACTTTTAGCTATGACTGGTCATTTGACTACAAGACTGTGCCAAAAAGCTGTCATGCAAGTTGAGGGTGTCTGTCAAATGGCTTCATGGCAGAATGAGTTTGAATGTTAGTCAACTGTCTGGAACATTGGAAATCCATGCAATAGAATAAATTAGCTTATATGGCAGTAGGTACATAATTAAGCATTAATACAGTCCATAGGGAGTGGCTGGAATATAATCATATTCATTGTGGCCTGTTTCCTGTGTTTTTGTTAACTTATTTGTATAGTATGTGCATGAATGCAATCAAAGCTTTATCTGACAAGATTAACCTTGAATATCAATGTAGAATCCTTTATCAGTAGCTGGCCAATTTGGCAGAAAAAAGACAGATTTGTGATTTATACGGTAAAATTAATGTGGTAAATGGTCGATTTAATTTCAATTATCTTAAACAAATGACAGCTTTCTACTTTCCATGCATTGTTATATCATTTTTAACCCTCCTTTTGCTGCAACTGTCACAGACAGTCCAAAATTCTTTCTACTTGATTTGTCCCAGTACACTGACATGTAAGGGTCATTGGACTGATTTTGACTGATAAGACAACCATGTCAAGAATGCATCTTTGCATAGGAGTGTTCATGTACATGAAATTACTTTTGAAAAATTGAACCTAGAAACTTCTGAATGTTAACTAACACAAGTTACGTCAAACTATCATGCAGACTCCAGTTTACTGTTTCTATCTCTATACCTTAACTTCAGTACCTTAACTTCAGACAAGGCCAAATTTAAGGGTATTTTTATCTTGGGTCAAGGGGTACAGTGGCTCTGAAGTATCTCTCGTCACTATGCATAAACTCGCCACTAAGGAGCCATTTGCAGTCAATTTGGATAAGCACCAATATACCACCAGAAGGTAGTTACCTTCTCATAGGCTAGTCTATTTTGCCTTCACAACATTCTGTAGATCTCGTAATGGTCAGTCAACTCACAAAAAGGAAAACAATAGAAGCAACATTGTTTCATTTTTGCTGATTTACATGTATTTTAAAATGAGATTTATTTGCTGTTTTGTACTGAACTTGTCATAGTCAGCTAGCATTTAAAATACTTCAATACTATATGACACCTTCCCAATGAATACATTTACAATTTCTGAAAATAATATCAAGTTAATGATCAATTGTTGATATGCAGATATTAAAATACCAGATTTGAAGAAATTGAGCTGTATCTGTCGCTGTATGACTTGTCATTAGAGCCACCAGAGAGCATCATGTAGGTGCACACAAATGTTGTTAGACTAGTATATATACGTGTATTCCATTGCTACGTTAACATTGTCTCATGCACAAAGCACTAATTATGGTTATACCATAACTCATGATTGAGGGCCAAACTCTCACCTGTCCATTTATTATTACATGCCAGTTGCTATTTTTCTGTTTACCAGGTTCACACGTGAGGATCTGTGCCAATTGTTGCACCTGCAGTGCTCAGAGCAACAATTAGTCAAATATTACAGATTATTTTGAGTGGGTTCACCCGGGAACTAGTTTAACTTCCAACGCAACGGGGAGCTGAAATTCACTATATTCACCCCACAAACTATGTTCTATTTGCACACTGTTATACAAAGGTATACAAAGGTCAAGAGCGAGTTCTATGTTGCTGTTTCTCTGTGGTCCTATTCCCAATGACAGCACACACAAATCCATTTTGTACATATGTAATACAAGAAATTCATGGTCAGTGACATTAATGTTATGCATGTTATTGCTACCAATTACAGGATTTGCACTTGCAGGGCAAAGGGGATGGTTGAATACAGGTTGAATAAAATGAATAAGGTTCGGTTGGTTGAATTGCTATGTAATTCACCCAATGACGGAAGAAATTCTGTCCAAGACATTCTGAGTGCCCTGTTTAGGTCAATGCATAGTATCAAACATCATAAACAAAGACTCAACAACAATTGACATTCAAGCTTAGCCATTCAGACTATCTGGAGGCCACTGTAGGCCATTCTGGAGGCCACTGTAGGCCATTCAGACTATCTGGAGGCCACTGTAGGCCATTCAGACTATCTGGAGGCCACGGGAAGCCATTCAGACTATCTGGAGGCCACTGTAGGCCATTCAGACAGGGTTTACCAGGAATAGACAAAGAAAGCTGTATAAAATGGCTTGTCAGAGCACAAAAACATCAACCTTATTTACTAATACCTGTGCATGTCAACGAAGTTGGTTTTTTTCCTCAAAAGGAGATGAAAATAAAAGAGATATCAACCAATCAATTAACAATCTCAAGTCACACAAGCAACCTCAAGTCACCAAAACAGCTGCAATTTTAACCATTTGACGCTGGATGATGTGCTACCACACACATTTTTCCTTATTTGTTCCATGGACACTCAAGAATTCTTTTTTCATTTTCATTGTCTTCCACGCTTTGTCCCAAGACAATCCTACACATGGACACTGCTACTAAGTGACCCCCACCCCCAACCAACAACAATGCCTTTCTTGGGTAATTAGGGAGCCCACACCATACACAAAAGAATGGAGATTAAAGACCTCTTTGTTTGGGTAAGCCAATTTGCTAGGAGCCAAGCCACTTTTTACAACTGGCAGCTCTTTTTGTATCGAAACAATTGGCAAGATACACACATTGGCCAAGGGTGACGCCTGTATACACTTCGGAACTTGTGATGTAAACCAGTTGATGTGTGGACAAATGCCACGATATTTATCAATGCAGTTGAAAAAATGGGGAAAATAATGAAAATACTGATGCCCTAAACTCAAGAGCTG
>NW_019091387.1:1719035-1743546 GCF_001949145.1 Acanthaster planci | reverse complement strand
TCTGCTTCTTGTGAAAATTTCTCAAAAATTCATTGGTCAACCCCCCGAAAATTGAAAACAAAATGAAAAAAGGACATGTGGAACATCATTTTTCTGTGCAGCCTGAACACCTGTGAGAGTTGTATTTTTAAAATATCTGTGAAGTATGGGGATTTATCACTGCTGTCTAAGGGAATTTACTTTTAGTGGTGCACCCCTAACGGTCTTGTGTCAGGCTTAGGCCGTTTTCCAAAACTCGACTTCGGCTCTGTCGCAGCCTTCAACTGTTTTTTTTTCTAGCTGACTTTGAAGCTGTAAGCGCAGTAATCAGTCTAATAGTGCCACAAAACATCAAATAAGATGCTAGAGAGCCAAAAATTACAGTATTACCAATGTAATTTAAACGCTTCAGGCCCACAATCGGCGGTTGGTTTTGGGAACGAAGCCTGAGACGGAAACGAAGTTGAGAATTGGAAAACGTCCTTACTGTTATTACGGAGATCAATACAAGAAGAAGACCCGGCTGGCCCTGGCTGAATTTCTTAATCCTTTTAACTAGAGTATTTTACGTCCCATTACGCTGTACATGTATATGGTTTTGGCTCTGGCTGAATCCTTTAATCTTTTAACCCTGCGACGAAGCACTGTTCAGTTACGTCGGTGTAGGGCCTACATGACTGTATACTGTTTCACAAATTCAAGCATAGCGGGGCGTTACTGGCTATCTTCATTGTGGAGTAAATGTAAAATACATCATTATTTAAAAATTATGAATTCTTGTGGGCGGTATGACGTAAGTTCGGATTTTTAACAAGTAGCAAAGGGGCAAATTTACCTCTTGTGCTATGGAAAAAAAAGTTCCCGGCCTACCGGCCGGGAACTTTTTTTGACCCGAGAATTATTACTTGATAGTCATACGGGTCAGTAAGAACACAAAACAAATTCAGTGGACTTCACATACTGGTTTCAGTACTGTTTTTATTTCCCGTTGTTAACCATTGATTTTTTTACAACAATTATTATCGCAAATTTAAGAATTACTTAATCAGAATCAGAAACTAGCATGGCAATATATCAAGGTGTTTGTCTTTGGAATTCTACTCTCGAGGGACAACTACAAAACCATCATCAGGATATACTGCAATTAGAATTCCACATGAACGCCAGTGCGATACCAAAGGTTTCAGCATTTTTTTTTAAATATAAGGAGCCGAGGACAAGACAAACTGGGGAACCGTACATACAAACTTTGTTTCACCATCTCTAAATATTTCTGATGTTGGGGAGCAATTTGGATATGACGGTACCCAGATTTTAGATTGAATGAGAACAATATAGGGAAAGGTACTGTCAACCAGTTTTCCAATCGTCTATTTTGAAATGCTCCGTTCGAACAAATTTATTTAAAGCGCTAAAATCCAAAATTAATCTCTAATCTTGCTTTCGTTCTGACAAGATACTGATAATGAACTGGTTACATAAAAAAGGGATGATTCTTTTCTACAATTTTCTCCGACGCCAGTAACTGAAGCACTGTTGTTTGGGAAACAAACTCGTTATTTCGCAATGCAGAAGCATTGTTACGCAAAAACATGGATGGAGGGCGTTCGTTGAACGGTATAAAATAACCTTTGTTAATAATGGAAATGATCATGTCATGAGCACCAATCTCGTGCCAAAACTCAGTGTGGGATTTTAATCTTCCTTCAACAAAAATGTCATCGGTAACCAACATCGGGCATATGCCTTTGCAATGTACATTGTACCTAGATGGTATCAGCAAAAATGTTCCTGGCTGGAGAGCGATTGTATCTGCGGAGCCCCTGGACAACTGGGCGGTTGTGCTGGCGACGGCTTCAAGGTAGCAGAGGAATGGGTGGGATTGGCACCCGGGAATTGGGGCACCGCTTACTGGGAAGGCTAAGAGGGGACATATCGGGTACCATTGGGTTGAAACTTTGCTGATAGCTAGAAAGGGCGGGGTTATAGACGAAAAATGACCCCATATGATGATGACGTCAATGAGTGACAAGCAACGCAGTGGCGTAGCTAAGATTTTACTAAGTGGGGGGAGGCACCAGCATCTTATGGAGGCACCAGTTTTCAGTGGCGTGTTTTTTTTTTGGGGGGGGGCAGGTTTTTTTTANTAACCTTCTTCAATATCCATTCATCTTTTTTCTTCAGTGGGGCGAACCTGGGGGGGGGGGCATGTGCCCCCAGGCCTCCCCTGTGGCTACGCCTCTGATTAGTCACGTGAAATTAAAGGTGCGCTCTTTAGAGCCCATATCTCCTTAAGTATGTGTCCCATCGGGTGAAACTTTGCAGATATTTCGTGAAGGATGTGTCACAGACAAAAACGAACTAAATGTGATGATGACCTCATTATGTGACAAGTTACGTGACATCAAACGTTCACACTTAAATGCCCTTTATTTGATGAATTTCATGTCCCATCGGGTTCAACTTTTGCAGATAGCTAGAAAAGGAAGTGTTTCAGACGAAATTTTATATCTTGTAATAGTTGAAAAGTCACCGGACATTACAGGCCCATTCTCTTTTTCCTCAAATTATTCACAGCAACTGAAAAAAAGGTGTAGGAGACTCGCGTGTCACAATGGCTGTAAACGGAAGGGATCTTTCCATGGTTCCCGAGATAACTTTCGGGTTTGTGGAGGATTACCTCAAAAATGGCTCCAAAAGCAGCGGAGAGCAACAGCTCGGTAAAGACTTCAAGTATTTTTCAGGCTTCATAAGCTAAGGGGTTTTTATCGACGGGATTTTATTTGGGAATTTTCGTTGACGCTGCATGCATGCACATTTATGTCTAGGCCTCACTATTGTCGCCACAATCGCGCAATTCGAAGACTTTTGTTGTCATTCAGCGGATTACCTTTAACGACTGGGCTATTTCCTTTCGAAGTTCAAAATTCTATAGATGCTAGTTCAAAAATTACAGATGTGTTTTCTTTATGTTGGGCGCGATAATCATAGAGGAAGGAAAAGACTGGATCGATCGAACTGCACTAAAGTTCAATAACATGTATAGGGTCAGTGATTACGATATTTTTTATACGAACATCTTAAGTGCCCGTAGAAGTTGTTTCAAAGTCAAAGTCTACCTTGAATAGTGGCCCCTCGTCTCGACTGATCTTAACAATCCACTTTTTCCGCAGGATCTTGTTCCTCGGAATAGATGGAAGCTAATTTCTGGCGGTAATCTTCGCTCGTGATTGGTACAACACGGCACTGAACAATGCTTCGCCGTGTTCGCCGACAGCAAGGAGAGCCACACAGCCTCGTTTTCACTTGCAGCGCATTAAATTTGCATAAATATTAAGAAAGGCCTAAGCCTATGTACACGGTGCATGCACATTCCGTTTTTTTGTCTGAAGTACGGCGCTCGGTACGGTACATGTAGTACATTGGGTGCAGTACGGGTAGCGCTGGGTCTGGTAGTGACGCCGTAGCGTGGATTTCGACTATCGATCTGTTGATGTTTGGGCGAAATCCTATCATACCTTTTTATAGGCAAGGTCCTGTAGAGGTTTTCAGGTGACGTAATATAACGGACAAAGGCATTTTCGAATTTTCTATTTTTTATTGGCAGTTTCGACTTTCGTGTACGTCAGAATATTGAGAGACTTCAAAAGCGCGCGCGTTTCCATGCACATCTGTGTAAATTGAACGCTGACCGTCAAAAATCACGTGACTGAAAATCCTGTGCTTGATAATCGTCCTAATTGAAATACCCCACATGCGATGCATTCGAATAGCTTCCCTGAATACACCATGGTAGTGTCACACACAAGGGAAGCCTCGAAATGAGGTTAATCGAAGTGTGCAGTGTATTTGCCAAGGCATTCTGGGAAAAAGGACAAGTTCCCGCCAGTTCAATCATGCCCATGCTCGAACAGTCCATCCGTGACGTCATTACACTCAGGCAACATCCAGAGACCTGCTCTCCAGCCGGGGTAGTGGTGGCTGACCCCAGGGAAGGCACGAAGATCATGTGATGGCTAAACAACGCTCTCGTGGAAGTTTGACTTACAAGAGAGCGTTCGTTGAGCCATCACGTGATCCTCGTGCCTGCCCTGGTGTCAGCCACTACTACCCCGGCTGGCGAGCGGGTCTCTGGAGGCTGCCCGAGTGTAATGACGTCACGGATGGACTGTTCGTGCATGGACGTACATGATGGAAAGTGGCGGTGACTTGACCTTTCTCCCAGAATGCCTTTGAAAACACACTGCAGCGTTCGATAAGCCTCATTTTGAGGCTTCCCTTGAGTGTAACACTGGTGTGTTCACGGAAGCTAATCGAACGCACCCATAGGGTGATATTTAAATTATACAATACCCCGGGTTAAATCGCGCAAGGCATGGTGGAAACCAACTTGGCCCGACAAGATTGTATCCGTTGGAACATGGTTGTATAGGGCCATCCTGTTCGCACCACGGACGTGTATAATAAAATCTGGCCTCGCAATGCCCATAATCAGCTTATAGAATCATTGAATTACTCGCGGCCATTTTACCGCGCCGAATACAAAGTTTTCCTGACAACGCCCGCCTTTGTTCTTCCTGACGTCAACTGAAGGGAGCCAACCCATGTTTTTGTATTCGGCTCGGTAAAATGGCCGCTGGTTGGCTTCTTTTTCATACAAAGGCGTTGTAAGTCCAGGTTTTTTTTATATATACGTCCGTGGTTCGAACGCTTGTGGTGCGTGCGCGCGCGTGAAATTCCTCCTTGACCTATGACCAACAGGCAGTAGCCAATCGCAGAAGTGTGTGTGCGCGCTCAGGTTCAGACAGCTGTGTGAGTGTAAATGGCCCCTAAAAATGGCGTCTCATCGGATTTTTCTCTTCAGGACAGAGGCCGTTTTCCAATACTCAACTTCGGCTCCGTCTCAGGCTTCAACTGTTTTTAACTAGCTGACGTTGAAGCTGTAAGCGCAGTAATTAGTTTAATAGCGCCACAAAACATCAAATAAGATGCAAGACAGCCAAAAATTACAGTAAAAACACCTGTTTTACATACAAAGTACAAAGACATTCCTTTGTTCTCCTGTGGTTAAGGAAACTTGAGGAAAATGCTCCTTTTTCTCCAACTTGGATAACTCCTTCAAGATGGGTTTTGACGGTGATTTCCTGGAATGTTCCTCTTCATTTTGCCACATAACCTTGACCCCAAAACGCCTCTGAAAATGTTTTTCAGGGAGGGGAAAAAAGTGTTGCGTGGACGTATGCGAGTCCACACAATGCCATCACACCCTACATTATGTGGAGTTCTTTTGTGCAGAGGTCCACACTATGTATGCCACATTTTCTTACAAAGAAATCAGTGGAAGTAATGTAGCTTACGTAAGATAAGCTTTAAAATTATGATTTAAGACCTCTCTCATTCTTATTACATGCATGACCAGCAAATGTTGATTTCTTTGTGACTCAAACATAACATTAAAGAACTGAATGTTATATTATTAAATATTTAATGGGAAGGGTGATTGAAATTCAGCACCTTTATACATTTAGATTCAATGGAATCATTTCTTGGGTCTCTGAATTTGGAAGTTCATCCACACAGAGCTGATTGCAAACCAGATTTTATTCTACTAAATTTACACGTACATGCGAGCTGCCACAATAGGCTGCACATTCTTGTATCAGCTGGTAACAGTAAATCACTACATGCGCAATAGTCAAGCTTGCGGCTGAAGTTATAGAAGTCAAAGAGAATGAAATTTTTGCAGTGCTTTTCAATTTCTACTAATGCACTTCATGAAAAATAAATGATACCTACTCAGAACACTGCATGCTTCAAGGACAGACCATGTACATATCTACATGTACGTATCAAAGTAATGAGAAATTAGAGTTTAGTCCCACTTGCCACTGTGAACAAGCATTGCCAGATTTGTACATGTCCTCTGTAAAGCTGTCACTAAAAGGCTGCTGTGGGTATACACGTCCGCTAACATTAATTAGTAAAGAGCTGACAGAATTTCTCCTTAAAATGACATTGGCCTTGCCATCCTCTGGTACCCACGGCCTGAACCTGATATTTACAACTATTATTATCCACAAGTTTACAGCTCCACAAAAAGAATATAAAGACTGTTTAAAAGACAGCAGTCTGTACATGGAGGTGTAATCAAGACGTCTTGCCATCTGTCGGTTTATCCACTCTTGGTTTGAAGGGATCACTCCATACTCTCATACCTTGAGTGCAAAACACAGAAAAAATGAATAAAAAATCTGACCACTGTGCGCTAACCTTACATACTTAGTGTAGTGTATGTAAAAAAAAAGATATAAAATATAATGTTCTGCCAACTGACTGACCTTAATTGTGACCTGCATGTCCCTGCATGTATTTTTGTATCTACAAGCCCAAGGACAGAAAACAAGCAGAGACTTTTTTCCATTTAACCTTTAAGATGTTACATCCATAATGCGTGCACATATGTATATTACATCAAGTTAATTCAATACTTACCACCTGGTTGGACGCTTTTTTGATCAATGCCCTTTCTTGTTTCTTTCTGTACATCTTCTGTGCGTAGAAATTACATCATCAAATTGTCACAATACAGGAAGCTTACATTCAAACTGACGTTCTAAGGGAAAATTCAAATGTACATGTCCATATATACATTACATTTCAACCCCCTTTAAATTTGATTCAAATGCGAAGAGCAGCATTTTCCGAAGAGGGACAACTCATTAATGTTAAATTTTTAAAACCTTTTCGAAATTTATATTATCTTCAAATATATTTTGAGAAAAGCATGTTTCAGTCTTTTAACATGTATCAATTTAAATGCTGAATTACTGGTTTTTATTAATTCAACAGCAGGGGTTCACATTTCAACTTTTTGTTCACTTGGTCTTTGGGGATTATAAATCAATTTTGGTATAAAGTACACGTAAATTTGACTGCATGTAGTTTAATGACATTAGGAAATCATATGTTTTAAGCCTTCAATTTCAATGAAATCTGTAAGAAAATAAACTACATAGGTTTTCTACTTCATGTTTGAAAAATTCATATTTCTTAGAGTCATGCCAGATTGAATGACAGTCTCCGACACAGATCTACAAGTTAGTTCATGTATTTCTGAATGAACAATACTTACGCCATTTCTTGGGATTAAAAATTGGAGAGATAACAATAGGATAGAGAGCGAGGCCAATAAAGCCAACAAAGCCAGCAATGATGAGAGAATTCCGTGCGCCAAACCGGGACAGACTTGCCATCTTTTTTTGCACTCAATCAATGAATGCACTATAAGCAAACACTCAGTCTAGTTCCATGCAGCCACATGAACACCAACTGTCGACTTCAACAAGAGAACAAAAGGGAATAAAAACAGCAAATTAGATATATTATATATTAATTACACTCATATATTTTTATGATTCATGCATAAGGGCATGGCCTTACCTTTCAGAAGTATTCATAAACCATGGAAGAATATTGACAAAACAAGGGCAATCTTGCTTTTGCACCCTGCTAGTCCAAAAATTACTCTTTTGTCCTTCAACTTCATGGAAGGAAGACTTCCCAAGTCTATAAAGGTATTGGCACACACGTATGTATGTACATGTAAAGGCTGACACACATCTTGTATTTTTAGTGAGAAGTAAAAAATAGGTTGAAACAAAAATGTACAGGTGTCCTAAAAGTAAAGATTGCCCTAGTACAAGTAAGTCTAGCCACAATGCTAATGCTCGTGATATTGGGAGATGCACAGGAACCTTGTGTATTACTATTTACCACATGAAGGCTAAACTGCAAGTCAAAGATATATGTACAGGTAGAAATTGGGTGTATTACGTTTACATTAGTTTTAGAGTGTGTTGTTTTAATGCCACAGAAAAGTATCTAGGATTGACCCAGCAGGGTGTACATATAGCAGCTAGAGATCCTTGACCCTCAAAAGGTTTGGTTTTATGTTGCATGTTGGGGCTGTGATGTTTTTTTGCCCCTCATATTTCTTGGAAATGACTAATCCCGTTGCTAAGAAACAGTCAAGGAGATCTACTTGTGTAACATAACACTGAAAACATTCAAGAAGTTAATCAGTGCAGCATCTTATTGAAACCTAGCCCATGTTTGACCATGGAGCTGGTAAAAGAGCTGTAGTCAAACCTACAGTTAAAAACAAAACTATTCGTACCCCACCTTTCATTCTTCCAAAAAAAACACAAAAAACTAAAATTTATAAGGGTATGAATAATTTTGTTGACTGTAGGTTTTGTCTTTCATGATCCTGACATTAAAGATTGTGTTTGAGTTTACAAAACATCTTTTACTCTCCTTCAGAATAAATTCACAACAAAGATAATGCTGTTGAAACCTTTTGGGACAAACTTTCTTTCTTTAGTATGATCAATCTCAAGCTGTAATCAGTGACATTAACAATAAAAAATGTAGCGATTTAAGGGTTAGTGGGTGTTGTAAAGCACTGCCGTCATTGTGTGAGGGGCCTGTTTAAACAATCATGACCAGCAATTTGTTGCTGTCTGTTTCCACATCTGTTAGCATACCAACTGGTGCAATGTTGTTACTCCGACCAACAGTGCGCCAGAGGTTGGAGACTGTCAAGGGCAGATCCAGAACCAAATTTTGGGGGGCAAATAATTGGATGTTTTGCATGTAACCCTCAGAAGGGTGGGGTAGGTGTGGGTTTCATTACAATTTTTTACATGTTTTGGAAGGTAAATTTTTGTAAAGGTAAAAAAATGGTGGCATCCCTACATGGAATTCTTCCAAAGAACCTTACAAAACTGACTTTCCAAGCACAGTAATACTTTCAGTTTAGCCTGGAAAAACTTCAGTTATTATTTGAGGAGGAGCTTTTGGGGCCATATTTCGAACATCTCGGATGTGAAACCCATTGTGGAAGCAGCCATTTTGAAAATGATCACGAATGATGTATTGTAATTTGTATGTTGAAAACTTTCCAAATCATTTACTCCAAAACACTTTTCAGAGTTAGTAATAGGGTTGTGCACAGGGTGTCAAGTGATGTCCATAAGTCCATGGAAGGCAGAATCCTCCGTGCATGGTGCCAGGATTGTATATTTGGGCACCCCCCCCCATTTTTTTGGTCAAATCTTGTAAAACTGGTCTACCTCCCCCCAAAAAAGACAATGCTCTCTTTAAATACTTTGACTATATTTTGGGGGAAATTTCGAATTGTAAATTGTGGGATAATGTGACTTTCTTAATTGATAAACCATGCAAATCTGACTCCACCATCATGACTTGTGTCATGTTAAACACTCAAGTCTCCCTTCATAATTTCCCTGGAAACGCTACCCTCTTTTCACATCAACAGTAGCCTGGAGCAGTCTAGACTACAGTTTTTATTGAGCATGATGTCATAGTTATCTGACATTTATAACAGTCAAAATGTAGGTCTCCCTTCTATTATTGGACCGGGGTCCGGTCCCTACCCCCTGAACTGTACGGTACGGGATCCGGGTCCCCAATAACAATCCCCATGGATGGTCTGATAGTGTGACCAGGTCATGACTAGGATCTCTTCAAATTTCCACTTTTAAAACCATAGTTATGATGTGTAAATGGTCGTGGCGTATTTGATAGCACCTGAATAAAATTCTTACCGCTCTCTCACGGAGTCACCGACTTCATTAATTCCAACAGGAATACCATCACCTCCACCGTGTACAGCGCAGCAGCTCAATACATGCATTGAGTCGGCTTGGGCGCCCTCTATAGTTCCCCCCTGCGTATAAATTTAATTACCTGGGAAGGCGCACGACAGGATGGAGTAGCCATAATCCGGTCCTGTCTCTGGCCTCTATCATATCCTGCGACTACGAATTTTGATCAACTAGAGGCAGCGGTGGGGCCGGGGCCGGGGAGCCGTCGCCAGTGTTCGAAACTTGACATGCGGTAGTCGAGTCCAATAATCAGCGCGGCCGCACGCACGGCATGTTGCCAACATACATGTAGATCGAGTGCAGTATAAACCGTTGAAAATATTTCGTGTTGGGGTTTCCTGAAGATTATACCTCCGATAAATATTTGCAATGGACGTCAGTAATGACACGCATGATAAAGCCAAAAGTGTAAAAGTGATATTGAACCATTTTATGCAACATCGTCATTAGAAGCCAGTATCGATCCTTGACATGTCACAACCTGACTTTTATCGACACCATTAAACCCCACTAAATTCTACACTACATTCGAATATCAACTGGATTTTCGGTTACGCAATAAATCGCCGTGATCACAGCGATTTTAAAGTTTGTGAATCTGGCATTAAAAATCGAAGCTAACGATCATCACGATGACCTTTACTTCAACGCTGGCTTCATAATTTTGTGTTACACATTCTTGTGAAAACCTCAGTTGCAAGATATACTGATTTGTTCAAAAGCGAGGAATTAAACGAATTTTCACTGCGGAAAAGGCTACATTTGATTACATAAGATCAATGGTCGTTTCCATCACAAAAGCTCACTGGTGTTCCAGTGTACAGGAAAACTAAGTTGAAGAAGGAAATGTGTGAAAGAGCTTCGCTCGTTACCCAGTCAACTTGGTGATGGCTATATTTGCACTGTTGCACACAACCTATCTGTGACCGCAAGGATATCACATCCTGTTAGCGATGGGTTATTTAAACTTTTTGATTCGCAAATGGCAATGTTTTGGCACAAAGAAAGTGTCAGCTATTATAATAAAACATGGCCTTGGTACAATCACAGTATGGTGATTTATCTTCTCACTGTGACGTGTCTTTTGGTGATATATTTCAAATCTTTGGTTATCTTGATCAATTTTGGATGAACGAATAGTGTCGCGAGAATGTTTTCAGCAATGAGAGAGAAAAGGAAAAGTATCAAATTGATAACCACTGCATGTGTAGTGCATTGATGAGTGAGCTTACGTAGAATTACGTTGAAACAAGTCAGACTTATTGCTATTCCCCAGTCAGCCATCCCTTGTACACAGTACACTGTCGTCACAGTCAAGCTGTATGCGCATCAACAATAGCATCAAGCATTGTGTATCCGTCAAAGTCGATACCGCAGCGATTTCGACAGCACAACAAATATGTATGTAATGTTAATGGAATCATTTTTTTGAGTCTGTGAAACTGAGACACATGATCACATCGCATATGCAATGCAGCCAAAAAATGTACATATGGAAAGGTGCCTTCAAATCTGCATTGCGCATAAACACACTGAGTAAGGCCTAATTTAAATATCCCAAATAGTGGCATATTTAAATGATACAAGATGGCAAGAACCAACATGGTGCTTCAAGATCATACCTGTGGGAATGAAGTTGGTGCAAGGCCATCAGCCTTCCCCAGCACCCCCTGTTCGGGTGCTGGATGATGAGCAAACTAAACAGCAAGCTTCCATCTACAACTGCTGTTATTCCAATGGAGCAAAAACCTTAATGTGTATACTGAAAGTAACAATGGTCATTGGTTATACCTTTGCAAAGTAATTGCTCATCCCTTGGGCTTTGAAGGTTTCTCCGGCTTGCATTACAATATATGTATCCACCGTATTGGAGCTGATTCCTCCCATGCTTGATTTTTAGTTTGCAGTTTAAGCATGGTTTCAAATAAGGGTGTCAATTAGTTAATTCTATGGTTCTCATTTCCGACCAACCCTTAATTTGGCCTGGACTGAGCAAAAACAACGTTTTTATGCGGCCAACCCTGTAACCAAATTTCCTATAATGAAAAAAAAGAGAGATACATGTACCCCCTTTCCCCTTCAATGACTCTCCCTCAACACAATAAGAAATACGAGAGTGGAAGTATTTCTGAGGCACCAGGCTACATTTGGGGGCTTCACACTTTGGGAAGAAAAACAGACCAAAAATAGCCTCTTTCATCATGAAAAAAAAGTTGTTTCCATGTTTTCTTTTTTTTTGTTGGAGAGGGGGAGCATGGCAAAAGAGCAGTTTGTAAATTATATTTGGGCAGAAACGGCATGACTACACCTTTCATTCATCAGAGGGTGCACGTGTAACTACCACAAAACAGTGAGTGATGGAAAAGAGCTGTGTACAGGTGTGAAATATAAATGTGCGAAGTGCACACGTGTGTGACTGTTATGGTTAAGTAAGCCACATGGATATTTTCAAATACAAGATTTCATACTGCTCTAGAGGGAAGCAGAGGGTTGAAAGTAGCCTGCACTCCTGTTCCCAACCCCCTTCACAAACTGTGAAAGACTCTTTTGTTGCTACATGTACAAGCAGGCCGGACATCAAAGAGATGCGACAAAAATTAGACTGCATCATAAAAATGGCTACAAAAGTAACGGGCCCAACAAAAATCATGGTGTACTTTATCGTATACTATTAATTAAAAATTATTCTACTATAAACTCCTTAAATTCAAGCACATATGCACACATGTACAAAGAATACAAGGTAATCTGTACAATACACAAAATATTTTAAATAAAGATACTGATGAGGAATAAAGTGACAATGAATATTTAATGAGTATTATTGTTTTTCCAACATGGCATTCTTGTCTGACATTTGCTGCTTTTAACATAGCTCTTAGCAAAACAGACCAGTAAAAGTAAAAAACCTGAAATGTAGGTGGTAGAATGCAGCACGTTCCTTGAAAGGGGGGTCACATTTAACCTTACCCATCACACACCACTCATCACAGTTTATAACTACCATCATGGAAGTGAGTCTGACAGAGATAAGACTCACACAGATCAAGTTTTTTTTTATTTCTACACTTTCATATAATTTAAACATTTAGCAAAGCTTACATATCACATAATATACAAATATTGATTGCCTCGAGAAAATAGAATGCTCCATGGATCACCTCCGGAGGCTAGTTTTATTGTGCAGCGAGATAAAGCAGTCAATATATGTTTTATAACACCTCCCAACAGATTCTGCAAAATTTAAGATAAAAATTAATAATGAAACACCAAACTGGAATTTACATTCATCAAATTAAATTCAAGAATTTAAAGCGGAACAGCAATGTTTAAATACATTCATTAACAGATGTTGTTCGCTACAAGCCGAAATACACGCTTATGCTTTCGATGCTACGGATATAGTTCTTTGCTTGCTATGGGTATAGTTCTTTTTCAGAATGAGGCTGCATGGTATAGTCTTTTTGAAGCAGTGGTATAAAAATAGTAAAACTAGCAAGCGTCACATGACACACTTTCGGCCAATCAATATATAGAATCTGTGGGTGAGGTGTTATAATAGGTTTTACTCCATACTTTTGGCAAATGTTTACAGAAGTCAGGGTAGAGGAGTCCAAAGCAAGGTATTTAAGTACATTTGAGGGTGGGCTTACAAAAAATGTCAATTTCGATTGTCTTTTTCTTTCTGCAGTTTTATTAATCTGCTTGGCTAGGAAGAAGATCAAGTCCTCTTTTTTTTTACTTGCCAACACTTGACTGAAAACTGCATGTATTTAACACAAAGGCAGAACTCATGCTCATGAAGTGAATGCTAATTAAACACATAAATGACCAGTTTGAGCCTTGGATAGTTAACGTTAAAGTTAAAAGTACAATGGCCTATTGGCAGTTTCTTCCAAACTACTACATGAAAAACAAATACACATAAGAGAATAATCTTGAATAGACCCATTAAGCATTTACACAATGCAATGCTTCCACCTACAAAGACTCACTGCTAGTTCCCCAAATATCTCTTCTTTTTATGTCCAGGGTACACTGCTACAATTAGGCATCTCCATGATAAAATTACTTCCAAAGCACAACACAAGGTCATAGAATAGCACATAGATCAATTATCAAGCTTATTAAACTATTCGAAATTGGTCCAGCATTGAGTATGCAAGGAACTGCTGTACACCATACATATTCATAATGGAGTCTTTGTACCATGGGGATAGTGTGGTTATGAACTCATTCCTTTAAGGAAGACATTCATACCGATACTAAACAGATTACTAAAATTTCAATTTCCTTCTGTGCCTTAAGACCGGGACTTCCTCAACTTGTACTCCTTGAACAGCTTGTACTCTACACTGGATTCAAATTCCTATGTTGAGACCGTGCCCATGGCCTAAGATTTGATACTAAATAGTTCATTCTTTCCATTGGACAAAATGATGTAACGTCTTGACCCTCATCGTAATGTTGTGCTACTGCAGCAGAGAGTCAATGGAATTTTCCATGCCGCCTTGTTTCCTGTAAAGAGAAGAGTCATTCACATTAGCAGGAGAAGGCTAATCCAAATCTAATTCATTTCCAAAATAGTCTGATAAGTATGTTATAGTTTGGTGAAGGCTGGAAATTCTTAGAAACTAAAGTTTCTTTCTTTTTGAGTAAGCAGCCAGCCAGGTCCAGTATTGCCAGTGGTTCATAAGTGAAAGGTTTTCAAGGCCACATCTAAGCCTTTTTCCCCATAACCGAAATATGATAAATATTAATGGGAAAGGACTGATGAATCCCCACTTTTCACAAAAAAAAACAAAAACAAAAACACGAATTGTACAAACATAACTATTTTGCAATAGACTTTTAACTTACCTCTAACATTTGCTTTGCTTTTCCAGCAAAATATGTGCAAAGATAAGAACTATAAGCACCATTTCAGAAGAGAAATTACATTGAACTGGGTCAAAAGGGTCTCTTTTACCATCGCATTTTTCAAAAAACTAAATGCATGAAAAGAAATTCCTTTTACCTTTATTTTCTTGGTTTTGATTTTTGTTGAGGATGACAGCTATGAGTTATGATATTACATAGAACCCCTTATGTCTCACGTCATGACAGTAAGGAACTATGTTCAGTTCCCATCATATTATAAATAGAACTTCAAACTGACCTTTTACCCGTTCTATGTCTACCAGATGCCGTCTTAGGCCGCCTGCTAGAGGTGGACTTCATCTTAGCAAATCCTCTCGCTGCTCCTTCAGCAGTGTAAGCTAGGTACACGTTGGACAAGTCTGGCTCACCATAATCCTTGCCCTTATTTTTGTCTGGAATGGGTGTCTGTTTACGCATGTTGTTTCCAGTATAGGCTACACATTTCTGTGGGATCAATATGTACAGGGTTGGCAATTTATAACTGAGTTTGATACGTTGTCATGGAGGCAATCATGTGACATTTGCTTAGGCTTGTGATGGCATAAAAATCTGTTCTTTTGAACGATAGCTATGGTTCACATCATCAGAACAATGCAGATACTACTATCAGGGATATTTAACACAAAACGTATAACATACCAGTTGCCATTCACCAATGTCCTCATTCCAGTTCACATACTGCTCTATCATTTGTTGGAACTCTACAGGGATAAAGCTGTCGATGATCAGCATCTGTAAACGCAGCTCTCTGCTCAGTTGACGTATGTTTTCTAACAGTCCTTCCATTTCTCGTTGGTGTTCCTGCTGCATATCAGCAACCTGCAGCCACAACCAAAGTTTTTAAAATGTTTTCAGTCCATGGAACATATACATGTAGTTTATGAATGTTGAAGGGATGATCACTTGCCAATGTAAGGTATTATACATTGTGAAACAACATAGGAGGAAGGCACAGGTCCTACAATACATAATTAAGGTCACTATAAGGTAACTTGAGGCTATGGCTTGGATTTTAACATTAACCCTAACACTCCTCAGTCCTCCAACAGGTGAAGGATTGAGGAGGGTTAGGGTTATTCAGCAACAGCCAACAGCCAGATGACTTAGTACAACAAGCTTGGCCCTGTTTGTGTAGTTGAATACCTGCTCTGCTATTTAGTCCTTTGTCTTTAACCTATAACACAAGCATTTATGTCTTGGGTCAGGATTAGAAAAGATTAGATTTCAAAATGTTGGCTTTCCCTCCCTCAGGCTTTGTCTGACAGTCTGATGCTCCAGTAATAAAACATGATTTTTATTGAGCTGAGAACTTCACAATCAAGGCCAATAAGGCAAATGGGAGACGGATATAAAGCTGTGATTTGGAAAGCTTCACAACATTAATTACATCATATCATTTGTAATTCTACGAAATTTCCCCATTCTATTAATCCTTTCTAATATAATTCAATTTATTTTGTTCAAATTAACTAACTGATTTACATTGTTGATTTTATCATGATTTAAATCACTCAAATAATAAAAAGGCATTCAAAAAATCACACTCTGAAAACTAAAAAACATTTTGGAGTACGTTTGACAGAAAGAATTGGCTGAATTTATCAGCTCTTCAAACACATTTCCACATAAATAGATTTGGCTTAATTTGGGTAAAAATCACATACTCTCTATTACATGTACTCAACGGGGTTCATTGACAAGATGGCCATATTGGATTGTACTCCTTGAATCCATTTCACTCATTGAACACTATGAAATGGGCAAAGGCCGAGTATTTTGCTACAATTGCAGGTATAGCCTTGTTTTGATTTTGTTTAAAATGAACTTGACATGACTTTTTATCCATAATTCAGAATGACCCACTGAAAGACACAAAGATGGCATTGCCCCTTCTGCATCATCTTCATTCCCACACCGTTTTTAGACAATTTATAAAGGGAAGTTTACGATTACCTAATGTTATACCAGCGTCATGCATACATGCATGACTTCACATGGATATTGATTTGCATAAGAGTGGACATTGATTGACACTTCGTCAATATCCTGAAGGACTCTCATAATTTGTGTTTTCAGCCTTTAAAAATGGCAGCTGAAAAGGCCAGGGCACTTGAATATTCAAATCGTAATTCTTTACATAAAATTTGTAAAAGATGTGTGGCTGAAAACAAGAATCAATATGGCTACAGAAAGCAAAGTAGAAATGCTCGGAAAAAGTGGATGTTGGACAACGGACCTTATGCGTATAACATCACGTTAGAGGGTATTTCTTTCTCCCTCTGGGATGGGTTCGAGTAAACCTTCCGTGCATTCATTGTAAGGACATTAGAATAAAGAAATCTGACGATGCCTTAACACATAGGGTTTATATGGAAGACTTGTAGGAGAGAATTTCAAGGACTAGTCAATAGACTTAAACATTTCGCAGCATGTCAGAAGACACACTTACACATAGTTTACAATGGGTCCTTTCACAGTGTTCCATGATGAGATATGTTTTAAATTATTGAATGAGGATTACATTTGAGGACCAAAACCTTTAGAGGTACTTATACAAAGATCCAAATATAAAAATTAAGAACAATCAGATTTAGATAAAGGAAATCTAATTGAATTTTTTAAAAACAAATGTTTCATTTAAAAAAAATTGTGACTATTAACAATCCTGCCTAATAACCTGGGAGTCTGCAAATGGAGATACTGTTAACCCCTTCGCTATGGAGGACTGCTACCCCGCACCATTGTGTGAGGATTAGTGCATACCACACATACTGGGTACAGTCTATTCACCATGCAGCTGCTGGTTCAACGGGGCCTGCTGCTGGACAAAGCCCTCCATTCAGGGCATGCCACAGGCCAGCAGTCGAGGTCAAAATAATCCCACCCTGACTGGGGTTAAGTGACTTCAGATCTAAGATGTAATTATTTTTCTTCATGTTGATTTGGGCAATCAGTGGTGTTTCATGTACCACTTTTATTCAGAATTCTTTATTCATTAGATCATACCTAGGGGTAGAAAGTTCAAAAGTTGGGATTTTAACTTTCCCATCCAAGGAATAAGAGGCTAACAACCTTTTGAGGGAAAGAAAGGCACATTAGTCAGTTGCACGAGTTCAAGGCAATTAGTAAGAAGTCCTTGACAACAAAGGATGTTTTTCTTATGACAGGCTTCTTAAGTATATCTTACCTCACTTTTTGCACTCATGAGCATACTCCAGACTTTCTTGAGTTTTTTTGTCTTTCCTACAGCTTCCTCTTGAAGATTACCAAACTTTTCTTCAATATCCACCCGCTCCGCCTCCTTCTCAGCCAATTCTTGGCGCAAACTCTCCTGCTTTCTGGTCCGCTCCTCCAGTTCACGTGCTGATTCCTCCAACAGCCGTTCTTGCTCTTCAGATTTCTTTAACAGATCAACACCACCGACGATGACTTTCTTCTCCACAGCTTTCAGCTTCTCTTTGAGTAAGTCATGCTCATGTCTGCCAATATAAAGTCCATTAAAATTCACTGAAGACCAATTTAAAAACACCACTTGGGAAAGATTCTATTGTTGCATTTTTAAAACACGGCTGACTTTTCTTCACTTTTACCTTCATTCTGCACAAGATGATGTGGTGTTGAATAATATGTGAAGGAGGGGACTTGTGTAAAGGGTTGAAAAGCATATAAATAATGAGTTCAAACAACATACATGCATAGTGGTGCTGTCCTGGTGTCAAATGGGAACCCACTCAGGCACATGCTAGTATATTATCGACCACTTTGGTACCTGCTGGTCCTCTGGTTTAGAATTTTTTCATTCGTTTTTCTTTGTTTAACTTTTGTGTGTGTAATATTTCAAAAGCTTTTTCTATACATATTGTATTTCTTGATTCTGTACCACTATGAAACCTGATTCCATTGTTCACAGTGACAATAACAACTGAGTCTACTGATCCATTAAAGACATGAAGAGTCGGGTGACTAGCTTCATGTGTTGGACCTTCATGTCCACCGCCCCTTACCTACTGCAGCCAGTGAAAATTCATTACAGTAAGCCCTAACAATTCATGAGCCAAGAACCCATGACATGCTCCCAAATTCTCTGTACAAATGGGATTTCTCAAATGTTAAGTAATACAATCTTAACCAGTGAGTCATTTCAAATCCTAGCACATACTCCACTTCTCTTGTTGTCATAGCTACTCACTGTGCCTTGTGCAGTTCGTCTTCTCTCCGCTCCAGCTCTTGTTGCACTTTGTTTCTTTCTTCTTCCTCCATGTCTTTCTTTTCTTCCAATGCACGTCTCTCCTCATCAATGCGTTTCTGCATTGCAGCCATTTTCTCCGGGGATAAATTCCGCTTTCCTGAAAAAGGACACATTTACTATGGTCTAGAACTATTTTTTACAACATATGCAGATGATGGAAAATTTCTCAAGCTCTGGCTTGGACAGAATGCATTACAATTTCAAATAAAACAAAAATGATAATTTATACTTTTAACCAATTTTACTGTAACTCATGATACATTTCTACATGTATGTAATGAGGCAAGTCTGACCTCTCATTGCTTGAGCAGTCTTTTCTCAAACCAAATCAAGCCAGCCATACTCAAAAAATGGAAAGACAAATTTAACCTACTCATTTACTTTCAGAAAACAAGTGAGTTTGGTCATTACTTATGTAACCAAAAACTAGAAAATTTGTCTGCATCTTTGTTGAAATTCCTCAAACTGTAGTCTACAAACAGAAGCAACATTCTTCCTTTTACATAGTTTATGGTTGTATTGCATAAGTTATAACTTCCCTTTACATAACTTATGAGAAACAAAAGCCTCTTTGGGAATAAAGTCTTTAAATAGAAGATGCACTGAGGTCTGTGTGCCATACCCCTCTTCCTTCTGGTGTGTCTTTCCCCGCTTCCTCCTTCCCCTTCTTCTGCAGATCCAGACTCCTCCTCAGAACCAGTTTCACCCTCGGAACCCCCTCCTTCTCCTAGACAGTAAAAGTAAAGAACGACATACTTGAATGAAATACAAAGTCAATGGTAACCATGAAATCATCCATTACAGGTTGAAAAACTTGCAACTGATTTTAAAATGGTTGCTAACTTTAATTGACTTACTCTGTATGTAAATTTATGACATATATTTTGTTGACCAACACACTGTTTTAAGGAACCGCAGTCAGTCACAGCTATACAATGTTTAAACTGAGGATAATCACTAGCGGCCAAACTTGGTGAAAATATTGTGGTGGAGGAACACCTTGGTTAGCTCCCATTTGTTAAAAAAAAGGCACTGAAAGAACACCGACTACTGCTTGTACATATAGCTTTGTTCTTTACTACTTCAAATGGGGGCCATTGGGGGCACATACCTCTGCTGTGAGCCATGGTCCGCCCTTCATTAAGCCATTGAATTATCGCAAGTTTTACAATGGCTATTTCAAGCCGAATTTCACACACTTCACTTCAAAAATCATTGAAGACAATTTAATCTAATTTCTTCAGTCAACACATATTTTATGCCACTGTATGTATGAATGTTAAACTAAAAATAAATCAAAAAATATGGGTACAAACAATGCGGTTCATGCACATGAGAACCATTGTCAGTACAAATATAGTACATGCTCCTGTGTGATACATTTCATTTCAAGGCTTTTGGTAACAAAATGTTACAGCACTGTCAATGTAGGTTCAACAGAGCAAACAAATTGAATAATCTGAAGCCATTATGGCAACAGTACCAGACTCGCACACATGTATGTTTTCTTAATACCAATTGTGGCTAGTCACAACACACTACAGTGGAACGCTGCTATACCGAACACTGCTATACCGAACACTGCTATACCGAACATCGTCCTTGGCTCCCAATAATTTGTGCACAGAACCTACCAAACACTATTCAGTTGCCGTTTGTAATTCTCGAACGTTAACATGATAAAACAGTCGTTGTTTTTTTTATGCTGGAAAGTGACAAGTGGCCATTATTTCCCAAAAGATAAGAAGGGAAAGCCACTAGTTGTCAACGGTATTGAATAGACACTGGTTTTGCGACTCCACATGATCGGGTGCGGAAGAAAACTGCACGTACGCACACAGTGGCATTTCACTAACAATAGTCTAAAGAGGGCGCCGCTGATACACAAATGAACCGAGATTCGCCACAACATGCATCAGAGATCGATCCTGAGCGGTATTTTCACAACTTTTATGATTAGCTTCAAATAATTCCATTACATAAACCATGTTACCTCTCTCAAGCTGTTTCTTAAGTTCTTCAATTTCCTTCTGGAATTGACGCAACAAAGCATCCTTGGGATCTTCATTAATGCGAGCATTGTTCTTGATGTTCTTAGCTCGGTTAGCATAGCGTAGTGTGCTGATTGTCTCATCATAGTTATACTCTGCTGGTCCAATGTTAGCACACTGAGTAGAGAAATGACAACAGACATCTTTCTGTATTAAATACAAATTTAACCTGTTGAAAACAAATTTAAAGGGGTATATTTAAATGTGCATTTTAGGCCTATGGCAGTCACTGCCGCTTTAGTAGTCCAAAGATAGGTGAGCCTCTAGACTTGACCAAGTTGGAATACTCTGTGATGGTGTCTGTGTTTATGCTTTGGATATGGAGGCTGAGCAGTGTTACTTGCTTCGCACCCTCTTCTGTCCAATTATTACTGGGAGTTCAAAAATCCTGACTTGATGAATCTGCCAACCATTTGAACACAGCAAATCCGCTCATCTACCAAAAGTGATATCAGCCAATCAAACTCCCAGACTTGTTTTTACATTGTTTATACCTGCATTATAATGAATTAGTTTAAGAGTTTTACTGCTTTGGTAAGTGAAAATTTCAAGTCTGACTACTTTGATTGGTGGAAAGTCAATATGAACATTATGCAAGATCGTGTCATTCATATGCAATTATGAATAAGTACTTGTACATGTCACCGAGGGGGGTCCAATTGGCTTAACTATCAAGTCAGACTTACTGACTGGTGATGTACATGTATGACACACGTTGTACAATAAAGGCTATCATATTAGGGCGCCTTGAATAAGAGTTATGCGATGGCTCCATCAGCCCGAGCATGACTATTGAGTATTGCGTACAGGCGTGTGAAGGGATGGTTGATTTGGGGAGAGCAAGGAAGTCCGACTTGATTCAAGTCTAGTGAGCCTTCTGTATAATGTACATTATAAAGGGCCTGGTAAATATAAACCAGTTTCTAATGCACACAAAATTATCTATCTTTTATTTTCAAAATTTAGTTCGCAAGGACTGAAATCTGAAACCAGTCCTCAGGGTACCTCTGATCTACATGTATACATTTATCCAAACAGGTGTTGTAAAAGTCAACCATGTCTCATGACACAGTCTGACTTCAGGTTATGCAGAAATTCTGAAAATTCTTACCATAACAGTCTTGGCATTACCACCCAGAGAATCTTGCAGCAACCTTGTCAATTTGGAGTTTCGATAGGGTATGTGTGTACTTTTGCCATCTACAAGGGAAGAAATTACATTGCCTAATGTAGAGAGAGACAAATTGATTTTGGTTGCTTCTTTTAGCCGTTGGCCTGTCGCTCCAGTTTTGGACTGACGCTCCGATCCCTAAATAACAGAGACAAACAAGAATTCAGTGCAACTATTTATTACCAAACAGTTAGTGTATGGCTTAATATCTTGAGATAAAAAGTCAACCATATGTGGTAATCACAGAAATCTAGATACTTAACATGGCATACCACTATATCACCAAGCATGCAAAAAAAAAGACATGAATTAATTTAAAACTCCACAACTGATAAATTTGCATGTATGTGAAACTTTTGAACCATTACTGCAGATCTTAAGTGCGTACTATCAACTAATACTAGCAATACATCATATTATACAAAGAACAAAAGAGACAAAAACATTACCTGCACAAAAGAAACATGGAGTCTTAAAAAAAAATACATTCAATGGCTATCTACTAAATTTATCATGTTGTGTTGCACAAAGTGTTTTAAATCATTATTCAATAATCAAATATTAAAAGAATATTCTTGAGGTTTACTTGAACTTACAGCTAGGTCCACCATATGAAGCTTGCCTGCTCTGACATGTTGCTGTTTATCTGGTCCAATGTCACTCCTCTCAACTGTAATGCTGAAGATAGCATGTGAGCGTGAACTATGTTCATTCATGTTGGTTGCCCCAACTGAGCCTGCAATACAAGTAGTATCTACAAGTCAGTCTGGCATGCCATCTCTGTTGGGTTGCACTTTGTGCTTCTGTGTACTGTGTGATACTCAAGCTTATACGGCTCTTTGCACAGTACACATTGGGTTTGCTTGACAGCCATGTGTGCATAACTTTGGTCAACAGACGAGGTAAGATATGCCAAAGTGTATTTTGGTCGCAACCTTGTGTCCCCCTCTCTCCATAAGTTTTAAGACAATGATGAACAGTAGTCATTTTGCTCCGGGCATTTTTTACATTTTTAGACATATGGTACAAAATCTGAAATTTTGCTTTTAAGTATGACAGTTCTACAAGGCTTCCAAATGTATGTGATATAAGTCAACAGTGAAAGAGGGATTATTAACTGCAAAATAGTGGGTACAAAGATCTGAACCATGCTATAAATAGTGGCCTCTCCACAACTAATTTGAATAGATTAGTGAATTCCCCTATTTCCCTAGCTCAAGCTGCAATACTCTACCTTATCATTTAACTTGATTCTTGTACACTTACTCATCTTACTGTTCTTGTTACTTACGATGGCTATTGCCAAGAGTGGTTATTCTGTCCATGTCATCTGCATTGTTGACAACAAACGCTGACAAATCTTTCACATACACTCCAATATCTGGACGTTCTTTCACCTGATCATAATAAACCATAAGCAGCTTTGGTGAGGCTGGATGACTAGTAGTTTTCCCCTGTGATGTCCATTTTTTTTTCACAGCTTCCCTTCACTGAGGTCCAATAAGTGTTTGTTCATGTTGAACTTATACAGGACAGTTATTTACATCCCAGCCAATGAGAAGCTTTGCTTGTCTTGATCCACTCCACCATGATTGCCTACTGCCTTACTTTTATTACCCAAATTAATCACAGCTTGTATTAACCCTCCTTCTGTTTTAATCATCAAAAACAGTCAAAAATGCCTTCCAATTGATTTCCCCCAGTACACAGACACGTATGGGAAATTTGACTGATATGACAACTGTGTCAAGAATGCATCTTAGCATAGGAGGGTTAATTAATCATGATTACACTGCAAGAGAATTCCAACTCATTGATTGGGGCAAACACAATTCTAAATGGCAGGGGAATAAAATGGAAATGTTTGTGGTGGTCATCATGAACACGTGTGGAACACAACTAAAACTTAGATTAAAATGTTTTGAGAACATTTGTCAACTATTTTCCTATCAGTAAAAGTAAACACAAACTCTGTTTCTTTTCAAGTCCATCACTGGAGATGTATTTCCTTATCTCAGACAATTACATTTGAAAATAAAATGAAAGACTTTCGATCAATAACATGACATGTATTACAAATTTTGCATATGAGGAAAGTTTTGTACTTAAACCAAAACATGGGTCAGCCACACTTCATTGGTAAGTAGGTCACTCTACTCTGTATCAAACAGTTTGTAACAGTTTGCTTTGTTTTGTCATAAAAAGGAATGTAATGAAAATAAATGTGCATATACAAATCTTTTAATTGGAATTTCTGATGGGCTCCGCCGAGGCGACACGTATCCCAAATAAGTGCCCTCTCTGTCATTGATATTCATCCTGGTATTTAGTTGTCAAATCTTGCTCATTTTGGGCTTCAATTTCCTCTTATCTGAGATACATGTACAGTACCCGAAGGTCTTCACAAGTATGTATCCTTAAGCCTTTGTAATCTTATATCATTTCTATATTA
>NW_019091387.1:1708489-1718674 GCF_001949145.1 Acanthaster planci | reverse complement strand
GCCCTGCCTTTGCCTAATTCCTTGTCTTCTTACTATGTTTTGACGATTTTATGTTCTGCTTTTACATACTTTTTAAGTAGTGACCATATTTTCTTGCATTCCAAGTTTTCTTATGCATGTTACATCATTCAACTATAATTAAGTTACATACACCATGTATACACAAAATGTTACCACAGAAAGATTTATTTTTGTACAGTGAATGTCTGTTTCATTTGAAGAAACATGTTTGTTGACCGCCATGCTTATGCTCATAGATAGCAAACGATCCAGGCATAATGGGGCTTGCTTTGATTCAGCCTTATTGTAAACATGTGTTAAGTTTAAGTAGCAATCATCTGTTGAATACTGTTTTATTGGTTACATTTGAAATGATTATGCTTAATTTCAAAAGTATTGAAAAAAAGCAAAACAATTTCAAAAGTACTGAAAAAAAATCATTGTAACCACAGGCCATTAAATAAACACAGTATGTACATAAGGAATAAATTCGGAATGGTCTTGCTGCAATCCATTCTCTGATGCACCTGCATACACCCTATGTACGGATTATGTTTGCTTTCCCTCATTTTTCTCCATAACACACATACATGCAAATGTGCTTTGATAGAGAGATTCAGCACCCTTTTTACAATACACTAGTTGTTTTATTTTTGTACCGATCGTTGGGTTGGGATTTGGATCTGTTTGCATTGTTATGATTAACACATGCAGTAACTGTGGGAAGAGCATGACAAGCAAAGCTTTCCATTAGAGAAAAAATTACCATTTTGTGTACATTAAAACTAATGAATACTATTGCTTTTAGATGATACAGTCTTGTTTGTAGCCTATTTTATGAAACCTGGATATAGGCTTACCTTAGTGTTAGAAAGAACGGCTGTGAAGACATGAGAGTATTGCAGGTATTATAAGTAGCAATTGATGTTACAACTACACATAGATCTTGCATGTGGAAGATTACTGCCACATCAGCTTACCTCCAATCTAGCTGATAGGTCTTTGCCTAGGAGGTCCTTCACTTCCTCGTTGTAAATTTCAAGGTATGACACTCTGACCAAAAACCTACAAAATCAATTCAAACACTGGTTGAAACCATCACCATTATTGGTGCATTACCAATAGAAATGCACTGGTTTACGGATGTATCGATAACTGCACTGCTGGAATGCTGATGTACACTTACATGTATAGCACCACAATGCAGAAAGCAATCAAATATGACCAAAGACAAGCCCTTTGAAGTTTGCAGGTTTGTATAAATATAACCGTGAACAAAACAAGGAAGATCTTGAATTGTTCCCCCAAACGGAAGTTACGTTACAGCAACTTTAGGTGACTATAGAAGTTTAGTGACTCTAGTAACTGACTTGACTCAAGTTGACCTCGAGTCACGAGTTTTAGTGACTGTGATTTGTGTTTCCAAATGTATCTCAACCAAATATTCGCTACTTAACTGCAGATCGATAGAGATGTCTAGCGAAAGCTATCTATTGAGTAATATATGTATGGAGCATATTTCAGTTCCTTGGATCTTTAATACAGACTGGTGCCTTGCTTGTGTTTCTTTTAACTAAAAACATCCAGCACTTCATAAACAATGCACTAAAAGAATTCAAAATCAGGCACATCAAAATTTACTGGTAACGATACATGTGAAAATGCATACCGCACATCTCTATTAGCAGGATGAATCCATCAGTAATAAAAACAGTGGAATGCCGCTATAATAAAAATGAATAGGTCCACAAAATGTTTGGTATAGCAGTTGTCTGATATAGGAATTTTCATCTAGTTTCCAAACTCCAGCCCATTCAATTTACGAGATGGCCAGCTCACAAAGATGTCAGCATCAGGATTTGGGGCCAGCATTTACATGCAACAAAGTAAAAACTGAAAATAAAAAAAGGGAAATTCCTGCATTTTTTTCACTATATGTTCATCTCCCTTAATGTTTCATCTTTCAGGTGGTCCTTACTGAAAGTGCAATCGCAAAATGAAATCAAATTTCCTGGAGTCATTACTTGTAAGCGTTGAGCAACATGCAAGACAGTTACACTGGTCCCTGCAGGTAAAATGGCACTTTAATATAAACTGGCTCCACTGCAAACTATTCTTATACAGTAGTGCAGCACAGTAGTGTGCGCTTGTCTGATGTCAGTCAGGCAATCATTAAAATTATCAAAACTAGCAAGGTATTTATCAAAGATTACTGCGAGTTAAATGACAAATGTTAGGTTCTATTTGCTTATTTATTTATTGTTTTTGTGATTTTTTTAAGGTCAAACCCACCTGTTTTGTAGCAATTATCGTGCAAAGTTTTCTGCACCAGACTCACCAGTGTTGCATACACACACTCTGCAGCCAGTCTACATGGTTGCTTATGGACACACAACATGCACATGTGTAATGTACCCATGAACAATACAGACTGCACCACCTGTTGGCCGTTTTTCCATCGAAAGTATGATTCATTACTATTAATCCTCAATAACTTTTTTACATTGAAAGCAAATTTGTAGAAATTGGTAAAAGTGCAAAGAAAATTCAGGACAAAAGGTGATGTTCAGTATACATGTACTGTACATGTAGTTGTGTTAGTTACACCAACGAACCTACATGTAAGCTGCTTGAGGAGTGACTGAAGTCAGACCTACGGTTCAGTCCCCCCTCCCAAGTGTTGCCAAGGTCCAAGGTTTATTTATACTGCTAAAAGACTGAATTTGGAGATTACCGTATCATATTTTCTAAGAGTAAAGTTGCTCATTTAATTCTTGAGGTGGATTTATAGGGGTTTCTATTTTCTAACACTAATATTCAAAAGAACAGATACAAACAAAACAGTTTTTAATTCAACAGCATGAAACTTAATCTGAATAACATTGGTTGTGATTTCCAGTTGGGGGTTTGAGTCAAGGGTGTACAACTTTCACAAAAATGGAAACTTTTTTTTTCTAAGTTATTATTTTTAACGGTGCAAAGAAAGCCCAACTAGTAGCCATATTAACACTTCTCTCTGGTGTGTGCTTAATTAATGCACATTTTAGTTTGTTGTTCTTCTGTGGTTGTCAGTCAAGTGATGAACCCTGCAATCAAGTCTTTCATGCAGAACTGGCATTGTAATTATCTCACTTTCCATGGTTTCATGTTCTTACCTGACACTCTCCCCTGCCTTGGCAATCTGGCCAAATATATGAGCAAAGGAGTTGGGTATGATTCCCCTTAGCTCAGGCTGTGACCTTACACCCTCCATGGTGTATGTTTTGCCGGTTCCAGTTTGCCCATAAGCAAATATAGTACCTTCACAGATGCAACAAATACAACAATAAAGAGAAAGAATCATGATTTCAAACAGACAAACCAAAAACCCTCTGTGTTAGAATGATCAGAACATATGGTCAGAAATGTCAAATTTTGTTAAATTTTCCAGTTTTTCAAAACCAAGACTTTCATTTTCATGAGACATGAATTTTCAAACTGCAAACTTTGAAGTGGATCTTTTTCTCCTAAGTACATTATGGCTACATAATTAAACTGTTTGAGTACTTGTTACATTTCATCGCTCACGGAAAAGACACATCATGGGCTCATTCAAACAAATTTCAAACCAATCTTCCATTCATCATCTGTGGATATGTCAAAATCAGCTGGTACAGATACACAATGAGAATGTGTACAATTACACACTGCGCAGGGTTAAGGCTTTATCAGAAGGATTCAATGATTGTCTCTTAGACACCTGATAGGCCAGTTTGGATATCCCAGTTTGTTCCATCATTCTGTATATTAAGCATAAGTGTAAGAGAACTTTTGGTTTATGAGGGCAAACATGACGGCCAATTTTCAAGAGCTGTCAGACTCCAATCCTACACAGTGACACTGAACATGCAAATTGCATTTAAAAGTAGATCATGATCTTACCATTATAGCCTTCCATCACTGCATCTACTATTGGCCGAGCTGTTTGGTTATAAACATCTGTCTGTTTACTACCAGGAGCAAACACCGTGTCAAATGTAAATGACTTGGGTGGTTCCCCCTTGGGAGCTGTGGGATTCTGAACCTGGTCACAATAAACAAAGCGCGATGTCCATATAGGAAAGTAAGTTCACATTACTGTTTCAGACTGGAATAATATGTTATCTTATATAATAATATATTATTATATAATAATATTAGTATTATCTTCAAGCAAACTTTAATTGTCAATTCTGATTGGTCGATCCATGGCAACAAACAGTGTGATCTGTACATGTCACTGTATTACATGGTTCATATCAAACCTCGCATGATGCACTATTCTTCCTCAATGCATTGCGCTTTTTTACGCTGCAAGCAAAATGCACATAGATCTGCAAAGTTTACTGTCACAGTCCTTCATTTTAAGAAAATCCAGGAGCTGTAAATCACTCTCCTCAAAACGCTCAGGACAGCAAACTGCTCTCCTTCAAATAACTGATTAATAGAAATGCAAAACGAGATCAAATGATTGTTTGTACCCTGGAGGTATATTGTTTCCACTTTTTCTGATGGTTTCTAATGTTATTGGAACAATTTTAGAAGTAATTTAGTGTATTTACATGCAGTTCTAATGGGTTTACGATACATACCGTAAATCACCTCAGTCCTTGTTTTCTTTTTGTTTGAACCAGAATCTTTATACTTGCGAATTAAAAATTCACTAATAAGTTTCAACCTACAAATCAACACAGTTGTACATGTCTCTTTCAAAGAATGTAAATGAAAGTGGAAGTAAACCTTTTTCATTCTGATTTGAGCATTTCCTTCACTCAAAACACTAACAGTGACCATAATTTTGAAAAAACCTAAGGGGTATTTGAAGTCTAAACCACTTCAACTTTGTTCAATTGATGTAGACTGTATCAAACCCACCTCAATCAAAATGGAAAATGTCAAACCAACACTCACATACGAACGTGACAATGTTTATGCATAATTATGGTCCAATACAGGAGGGGGGGGTTCCTGCATGAATTCAAAGGGCAAACATGCTACATGTAGGCACGAGGCAACATTTTCATGACAACCAAAAGCTTCTGGCACACCGCTTTCTGCTTAAGTGCTCCATAAAGAAGATTGATACTGATTGGCTCTCTTGTCACCGAAACTTTTTACCGACCAGTAAAAACACTTAAAAGCTTGTACCACATACAGCGAAATTGCATGCGACAAACATGCACATGCAAGAAGATGTACATGCTATACATGCATGCAGGGCCAGCTAATGGATCCAATCAAAAGGCAGGCTACACTCGTGATGATCATATTGGTACAATCATTATATGTATGAAAGTCATGGCAAGATAAATGTGGAATCGTACATTATTACAAAAGAATCATATAGTCCTTTTTTGGTAATGTTATCCACTGTTTTTGTCAAATCATTCATTATTTGTAAAGCACCCTTAGATTTTTTGAGGAGCATGATTTTTTACGTTCCTTTGGAACTGTTGAGGAGTGTGATAGGAGCGCCTGCACAATTGCCGCTCCTTAAAAATGATGGACTGCTGTCAATTCAAAGGTGGCACATTTGTGTGCATAGGCCCCAATAACATCTTTGCTTCAAGTTTCAAGTTTGCTTGAAGATAAATTCGTTATCACGCTCACGCTCCTGGAACACAGGATAATGTACCGGTAGTGTGTGCCTTCGGCCTCGTGGTATGTGGGATGCAGACGGACTACATTATTCTGTATTCCACTCGTGTTTGTTTGATATATAAACGTACCACTTACATATGTATTTCACATTTGGATCACCTTTTAATGACTTGTGAAGTCTTGTGTCTGGTCTTGTGCATGGTCTTGTGGATGGTCTTGTGAATGGTCTCGAGTCTGGTCTTGTGCATGGTCTTGTGTCTGGTCTTGTGTCTGGTCTTGTGCATGGTCTTGTGCATGGTCTTGTGTCTGGTCTTGTGAAAGGTCTTATAATGGTCTCAACTACAACACCGGCCAATGATGTCATTGCTTTTGGTATCAAATTGAAGCTGAGGATGTCATCTTTTCAAACCCGAAGAGTTCCTTTAAATCTGATGACAGCAATAATTCAAACAACAATTTCTGGCAATTATTTGGGGAGAAAATACATGTAAATGCTATGATTGGCCTGTGTTTCCTAAGGGGTCACCCTGTACACATGATATCATCATTAGTCAAGAGCCATGATAAATGGATGTGATACTGGTGCACAGACTATTCAATGGGCATTACACCATAGCCACTTGCACATTGTTGTGTGCATAGTCCAACTCACTTCACTATTTGTCTGAAGTCGATAGGACTGTGGATTTGATTTGAAATTACCAGGACAAAATATACCTTAATGGAGAAAAACACACTTGAAGCTGGTCCTACCTGTACAGTGCCACGCATTTCATCAACATTGACAATGGAACTAAACCCTTGACTGACTTCCTTCTCATTAAGAGGACGGCAGCGTACCACCACACGCACATTGTCATCAGCCTGGTTACTCTACACAGGATAATGTGAACAGAACAAAAATACATACATGACTTCACCTTGATAACTGGCTGGAGGTGCATGTATCATTGATTACAGAAATGTATCTTAATTTGAATGTGATCAGAGACGCACTTCCACCAGTACTTGCATACATGTAGCCATACCAGTGCTACTTGCTCCATCACGTACAGCAGTCAGATCTGCAAGAGAAAGAAGCTTTATGCGCGTACATGTAGTTAGCACATGTGTCTGTATCCGCTCAAGCATGAGTATTTGTTGCCAAATGCGCATTCTCCAAAATGGACAGCAAGCTAACCCTAGTCTGGGGCTAGGATTGACTATATGGCTGAGCACCGCTGCTTGGGGCAAAGATTTGTTTCAGATAGTTACACCAGAGTTGTAGTTGCAAATCTGTAGATGGATTCAAAATAAGCTGGATTCAAAAGTAAGTATTACAACCAACTAAAAAGTAAGCATGTTGGAAGGCAGAAGATATAGGACTTTAATAACTGGTGTCTCAAGCTACGTGTACACCCTGATAACACCTTCAGTTAAGGTGCAATTGGTACCCCAGATGCTTTCATTATATGTGGAAAATGACCAGTGCCAGTAGCAAAGCCCTAAGCATCTTTACTTTCTTGTTGAGAAGGCTGTTTCTTCATATTTTTCTAGCAATTTGGTAGAGACGTATTTAGGCAGAATGTATTGCAAGTGTGGATATTGACCTTGAAACCCTCACAGTCAACTGAGCTTTGAAGTGTATCATATGCAATCTCGCAGTTGAAGCCTTTCAGACGGCAAACACAGGCTTGAGAGGTCCGGAGGCTTCAAAGGCACAAACAGCAGCCAATAGCAAAAATAGTCTTCATCAGTTCAATCAATCGTGATTTCAATTTCCCTTTGTTTACACAAAATCAACTAGGCTATGTGACGTCTACAACTTGTTGTAATCAATTTTCCCAAATCTACTGAAATCAACCAAATCACAATGATCCCCACAGGGTAAAGGTTCAACTAAACCACATTTTTCCATTTGAACGAAGAGAAATAGTTGTCTTGCATAGGTAGAGCATAAGGGCAAATCCAAGGGCAAAACTTGTTTTACCATTTTCACGAAGACACAAAGTTGGCTCCAGAAATGTACATGTACGTACAGTATGTATACACAAGTAACAATTTGTATACTGTGTGTGTCGTTTTCATGAAAAACAAAAGTCACATGAATTTTAGCTTTTCCACGAACAGACAAAGTGTTTGTTTACAAAATAAATTTAATTGATTTGTGTAAATATTATTTTGTAGTTTTGTGGCATTTAAATGTAAGATCCCTTCTTTCAGGAAGTAGCATAAATGTTAAATTAAAGGAATGCTAACAAGAGAAATAAGCAAGACCAACTTCAAAACCAGCGGTACTTTTACTCTGTGGCGAGACTTTTGTCTCTTCACAAAAATGGTGAGGAAATACTTTTCCACAGTGGTGCACAATGCTCGGGTATTTATCCAAACAACATGCAGGCCATGTTGAAACATTTTGAGAAATGCGGAAGTCACCCTCCTTACCCACCAAAAAGGGGATTTTATTGTATGTAACATAAGTGTACCTCATTTCATTAACCTTTTAAAATTGACAAACGTAATGTTTGGTGCATATACATTGTACAGGCTCGGTCTCCATGCTTTTAAATCTGAACAGGACGCCAGCTTAGAAGGAGGTGGTGATCAAGGAAAGAAAGAGTGATGGGGAGATACTGAAGAGGGAAAGAAGACAGACGGGAGGGGGGAGGTGGAAGTGGGTCACCCTTTTTTCTTCCAAAAGTCCCGTTCCCTTGCTATGAATCCCCCTCCCTTAAACCCCTCACCCTACCGCCCAGGCACCTGTTCCACCTCGTTGCCAGCTACGAGGTCAAAGGTCACATATGCACCGTGCAATGTGTTAAGACAACCACAAGAGGGTGCTCTAATTCTGACACAGCAGTGTACTCAAGAGGATTGTAGCATGTGGCTTTGCTTATCAGTGTAATACACTAGCTGGACCAAGTTGACCTCCAGTTTTCTTTGCAGTTCCTTGAAGTGTACACAGTTTCTCCATTGAAGTGGTGTGGCCGTTAGTGGAGGGCCATGTAATAAACACAGCCACTTTTTTTAACGGGAATATTGCAGTGCACTGAAGTGTCAACAAGAGCAAGGTGTAGCTACGGAGTACTACCTTACTGTTCAGGAAGTATGAGTGATCCTAGCCCAGGTTGGACCTTGTCTTCATTTACTCTTCTTTTCGCACATTTTTACCTGGCGAAGACAGCTCAAATGTCGTTCACAAGTGCCTTGTATCCTAAATTGCATAAATGCTGTGAAATTACTAAATAAGCCTGCGGAAAATGTATTTTGCAGGAAATTTTTCTAGCCTTCACGCTTTCCGTCGTCATTCATGAATGACCTACGTTCATCTGGTATAGTATTTGCACATGCTCCAAAAGGCCCCTACATGGCCCACATTCTGTCAGCTATGCTGTCTAGGGCTGGGTCTTTGCTCCATAGGAAATGCTGGAGACACACAGACAACAGACCTAGCCGTAGCTTTGGAAGCACGTTTTGGACATGGCCTTATCTGTGACTTCTTCACGCCCCCAGCACTTCCGCACATGCGTAAGGGGCGGTCTATTGCCATGCAATTCGTGCACGTACAAGTACACGTACTAGACGATAGAATGTACATCGTTAACGAATCACAATGGAAAGCACAGAGTTTTACAAAATTTCCTGCAAAACACATTGTCCGTGGGCATGGTGGGCGTATTTAGTAATTGCAACACAACATTTATGGAATTCGGGATACACGGCACTTGTGAACAACATTTTGAGCTGTCTTCGCCAGTAAAAATGAGAGAAAAAACATTGAAAAAAATTTGGCATCATAGGAGGAGGAGTTTTATTTTACACCAGCGTGGACGTTAGTCGCAATGCAATATAGGCCAAGACGACGTCAGACCTGGGCTAGAGTGATCCACACACACAAAAGGGATTTCATAGAAGATGTTTTTGCAGAGTCTCCACTTTTTGAATTGACCGCTGTGGGGCCAAGGATACTGACTACGGAGGGAGTCCAGAAGACTGGCCCCCAGTCTGGGGCCGGGGCTAGGCTTGGGAGTGGCCCATGTTGACCAGCAGCCTGACGACAGAAACGTTACGCTAGTACTTTTAGTAGTATAGGCCTAGCGCTACGATTACCCTAGGCTTTTCTTTTACAAGACACTCACTCTTTTCGGATCAACTTACCGGCATGATGTACTTGATTGATTCCCAGAGTCAGAGTAGGGCAGGTAGCTCGGGAAACATAAAACATGGAATTACTTGTTTGTATTTTTGTGAGCGCTCGCCACACCAAACAGACTAGACATTAACAGACATGAAGAGTTCGGGCCGGTGATAACGTTAACCCGAAGAATGTATGTGAACAGCGACCTCTTACGACAAAATAACAAGAAGCCCGCGAGACTTGTGTGTGGACCGATATCACTATGGGTGCAGACCACTAATTCAAGTGAGAATTTCTGGCCAGCTCATTAGCATTAAAAGTGCACCCCCACAGTATCTTTTGAAAAAGGAGATTGTTTGGCCCCCAAAGTGACGAGATTGTGTAAATCGTTGCCGGGATCAACTCCCTGGGTCTTTGAGCTTTCATATGAGAGCAGAAACGCTAAAAAC
>NW_019091387.1:1678604-1708364 GCF_001949145.1 Acanthaster planci | reverse complement strand
GAACGGTGCTGATTTTACACTGTTTTCAATGGGGCTTGAATTAGTGGACTGGACCCCTATGATCTCTATGGTGTGGACACCATACCACACCGCGTTTGCCCTTTCTCCTTAAAACTGTACCGTTTTAAATTAAAGGGCTTAAAATTAAGAAAAGAAAAACAAATAAACAAACACCCCGACAGGTAAAGAAAAGACAAACTAAAGTGGATGAAACTGCTAGGTTTTATGAAAATGTCTGAAAATTTATCGCGGCACCCTTCAGTTACATCTTGCATACCCCCCCCCGGATCTGGAACCTTTTATGGTCTTTTTGATAGGTGAAGCTAAATTTACAAATTTTTAAACGTAATCAAGAGGGTAGGGGAAATAAAGCAGTTCCCCACAATGTTTTTCTCTCATTGTACTTCCATTAATACATTTGGGGCGTGGCCCCATTCCCCTGGACCTGTCAAAATTTGCCAAAGCCCTTGATACTGATGCGCAGGTGCTTATAAATGTGCAGGCCTGAACCCCCCCCCGGCTCACTGCCGTTTTGGGAGGGGGGCTACGTCTAAAGCTTGGAAGACCCCCTAAATAAAGTATAACCTTGTATAGTCCTCTTATTTTAAGACCGGGGACAACACAGAGGGATTAAATGGCTTCACCAACGGCAACAACTACATAATCCCCCTCCCATGAACAACATTTCACAAAACACCCAACAAAAAAAGAATAATACAATATTGGATCCTTCCCTGATGTCTTTGGACAATATTATTATTTCGTTTCTCAAACTTCAGGAAACTCCTGAAGTATCAAGCTGTGGAGAGTTTCTCCACGTAAAATGTGGTGTGTTGCGCCACGGACCATTGGTTGCACACAACTGTTTTGAACGAAGGAAATCAATACAGACAATTCACAATACTACAGTGCGCGTTGGAAGGGGTCGCGCACTGTGATTGGTCAACACATTGCAAACTCTTGGATGGGGCACAAATGTGAATCGACCGTATGTTTTGGAGATACATGTAGTTTTTGCCATGCACGTGGCTTAGGGAAGTATAGGAGCAAATTAAATTATCTTCTTGTAATCGACCGTATTAACCGTAAAATCGACCGTAAAACTACAACGGGTATCCTTAATCCATGCTCAAATCAGTCAATGGACAAAAATAAAATAAGGGCACAAGATGTTATCATTTTTCGAGAATTGCCCTCCCTCAGAACGTGGTTAATGGAAAAATAAACATGAACCATTTTACAAGACATATGCAGCGCTCATGTAGGTATATACTGAAATTTGCCCATTAGTGGTGTTAGTGAGCACCGGGGTTCCTTCTACAAAGTCCGTATTGCTTTAGTCTTCTTAAAAGTGTTCTGTAGTTGATACAGTGGATAAAATTCTTGTGAAGTAATTGGAGGATTTATTGATATTCAAAACCTCTAGAGAAATAATATTTAATCACAGCTTCTTCATAAAACCCCACTTCACTTTCTGCATCCGAGTCTGATGCACCTTCTTGAAATTCTGTGGAGTAAATATATCATGCTTAATTGGGCAATTGGTCATGGTAACACTTTTTTTTATAATAAAACAAGAAGTATTGGGGAGTCCAACATACGGGCAACCCAACTTTTTCCCTATAGTAATAGCAATAATGATATTTTTTGTCAAGTCCGCCAAAAATCAATGCTCAGGACGCTTCGAGTAGATCACATAGCCTATTGAGAGCAAATAAACAAAATTGGGCTAAAAGCTACTTTAAAAACAATGGGCAATTAAAAAATAACTTAACCAGTAAAAACGTTAAGAAAGTTCAAACACGCTATTTAGCTAAACCAACCACGAAAAACATGTACGTTTAAGATTAAGCCACTGTAATTTATAACAATCTTTTTAAAACCCACAAAGATAAGAGACTGATAGATACAAACGAAACACAGCTGGAGCAAAACCACCACAACAGGGGGACATGGGCAAACTCAGAAACACAATTAGCCAGAAGTTAGTTAAGCAAATGGTTTGGTGTGTCATCTATCGGAAGCAATAACATGTCCCAAAATGTAAGTTCGGAGCATTTTCTAACAAAGCATTAAGAACACTCAGACCACGAATGCAGTCATAGGATTTGTGCACTGGGTGATGTCTGTGTACATGCGTTGAACTCTCTCCGTGCGTGGTTTGCACCCTCTCCCAGCTCCTATGATATTGGAAAGAAAGAGTTCTAGTTTGAATAAAGCAAATCATTTATAGCCTATACATATCAAGCACAACAATCGAAGATGACGAATAGCTAACCCTGTCCACAATGGGAGCAGAAGTTGCCCGTATTTCTGCCGTGTCGGCAGGTGCTGCAAAACATGGTTTATTATTATGCATGGTGTTCATGCAATAATAATAAACTTTACCGGTGTGCTGACCACTACACTTAATAATATCCCATGGTTCACTGCGTCTCACACATCTGCACATGCATGCTGCACAGCTAGAATCTCAGTTCAGAGTGTATGGAAACGACGGTCCATGTACGTACGCGTGCGACATGGCCCTTTTGCTTTTGCCGTGACCATTTTGCTTTTGCCGTGACCCTTTTGCTTTTGCCGTGACAGTTGTGAGCCACCGTATGTTAGCTTAGGCTCGCAAATATGCTCAAGATGCGCTATTGGGCAGTTTGAAAATGTTCGATCACTCATATCCAGTAGCTTATCACGATTTCGATTGCAGGGAAGCAAAATAGCGACCTTTTTGACTGACTGTCAGTGTTATCATCGGTGAAAAACCCTTAACCCTCCAAACAAAAATGCCAGCATCGTTTGTAGAGCGACAGTGCTTTCCAATTCCCATAAATGGATCAGATTGGAGGTCCCTTCTTTCCCCCCATAGCCTATATTACCCTCACCCTACCCCCCCCCCCCGCTTGCACGATTTTACACCACTGCGATAATACAGTGTTACCAAGCCCTTATATAAGGTTGGAGGAGGAAGTACGACACCGTCAGCAGACTGTATGAGCAACCATCAGCAATGGAAGGGGCTCAATTTTCACGTTTTTCAGATTTTTGCGTCATTTTAGTCTCTCCAAGTGGAAGCATAGCATGTGTTATAGTTGCTGTGATATTGTTATGACCCATATGCCAAAAATAGGAAAGAAAAATTCAGCTTTTCCTGTTTAATGGTACAATGAGGCGTCACCCAATGTCCCTTTCGTGGCTCCGTACAAGAGCCGATATGCATGTTTACAAACGCGGTGTCTTTGTAAAGGACGGGTCGACGAGAACCTGCTTGAAATAGAGTGAAGTAGAAAGCGTAAATTTCAAGAGTGCAGTCCAGGGAAAACTTTGTGCAAAGTTTGGGGGGGGGCACTTCTGGATGATTCTTGAAGATATAAAGACAGTCGCACCTCAAAGAGCTGTGTTTATGAACTCTCTTTCCTTTATTTCAATTTCCAAATCCCAAATTGTGGTCTTTCCTCCTCAACCAACAAAACCAACGGACTACATTCCTCTTAAGATTCCTGAGGATTATTTTATTTTCAAAGAGAAATAAAATTAAACATTTCAACAAGGAAACCTCCCACAAGGCTCGAGGAGTCGTCTTCTCTAAAGATGTTAGTAGAACCATTTTCCCACAGGAAAGGCCATAGTATCCCAGATAGTTGTCTATTTAAACAAAGCAAAACAAAAACGCCTACCTATGAAAGCCCAATCGTGCCAATGAAGTATAAAAATTCGAAATAACAAATAACGAATTTGTTTTAACGAATTACTATTCGTAATAACGAATTACCAATTCGTAATAACGAATTACTAATTCGAAATAACGAATTACTTCAGCCTCCAGATGGCGCTGGTTTGCATTAACTCTTATGTGATTCGAGGCATGCATGCTTCATACGTCTAAGGTGCACCCCTAACAATAAATTTCCAGAGACACCAATGATAAAACGTCTTATTTCAAAATTATTTTGAAAATACTTACAACTCTCACAGGTGTCCAAGCTGAACAGCAAAATGATGTTTGACATGTCCTCCTGTTTGACATTTTCCTTTCAATTTTTAGTGGGTTGACCGATGAATTTTGAGAAATTCTCACCCAAAGCAGACCACCCCTAACATGAAGAAATTTCACTGTCCGGAAAAGCAGCCTTTTTGAAAATGCATCCCTCTGCAAAACAGCTAAATAATGCCACTTTCGGACCCAATTACATCCAAATTGCTCAGAAGTGGAGCTCTGGGTCCAGGCCAGAGGTTCAATGCCATTTTTCTTCAATTCCCCAATCCCATGGTTCTCAGAACTCTCCAATAAAGAATATGTTGAGTGTATAACCTATATTAACGAGCTCGACGGAATTAAGGCCTGTTTGTGTTGGTGCACCCCTAATCGAATATATCTCTGTGATTCCCATGGCCACGGGCGCCTAGCACGCGTTTGATGTGGACAAATAAAGGGCGCCATCTAGGGGCTATGTGGATCAGCACGTAATTCTTTATTACGATTTAGTAATTCGTTATTACGAATTGCTTATTCGTTATTTCGAATTAATAATTCGTTATTACGAATTAGAAATTCGTTAAAACGAATAGTGTCAGGCTGTAAATGTATACTTCATACACACCCACAAAAACTAACACGTCACATTTTCTGAAACTTAAACCAAGTGGTAATTGCCCCGTCACAATACATTTAATAAACAGTTTGTTATCCACAACACGTCTAGTATTTCTTGATTTCAAGGTGAAATTGAGAGGACAAAATGGAATATCTGTATCGGTTGGCAGATTACATTATAGAATTTGATGAAAAGAAGTCGGCACATTTTTACTGTATGCAAAATAATTAGAATTAGACTGTGTCATTTGTTAAACCCCGGCCTTTGCAGGTCCTATGCTACCCATTTGATGGGCGACGCACGACGGACGACGCACGACGGGCGACGCACGACACACGACGGGCGACGCACGACGGGCGACGGAAAATGGCATGTGTGGAACTGGTGAATGGCAGAATTGGGACACAACAAAAAGCAAAAGGCGACGCACGACGGGCGACGGCAGATATGGAATTCCATAGAGATCCCGACTCGAGGCAAGTCTACTTTGCCGACTGTCTGCGTCAAGTGTAGCCGTGATATCCCCATGACTATGGCCATACACAAATGCATGCTGGCATGACCATAGTCTTGGGCCAAGACGGCAGAACTCGATAGCGGACTCTATCGAGCATATGGGTGCAGCCCACAAATTCAAGCAATAATTTCCACCAAGCTCATTAGCATTAAAAGTGCTTCCACAGTATCTTTTGAAAAAGGGATTGTTTGAGCCCCAAAATGGTGAGATTGCGTAATATTTGCCAGGATCAAGTCCCGGGTTCTTTGGGGTTCCATCTGAGAGCAGAAGGGATATAAAAATACTGTTGAAAAATGTTCCCAAAGGCCCGAGGAAGTCTGTGTGCTGACTTTGGAACTTCGACTTTTGGGGCCAGGGTTGGTTTTGCTTTGGGTGAATAATTAAAAATGTAATAGGTTAACCCCCCGAAAATTGAAAAGAAACTGAAAGATTGAATACCAAATAATAATTACATTTTTGTGTGAGCCACCCCAGGGATGTTGGCTTGAATGTTATTGAACTCTGAACAATGGTGATTTTACACTGTTTTCAATGAGGCCTGAACCAGTGGACTGTATTTTATTTTTTTTTTATTTTATTATACTTTCCACTGGCTTTTGTAAAACAAGACCAAAAAATTAATACATTAAAAACATATACATAAAACATTTGACATGACACAACAATCAGATGACGGGTAGAAAAAAAATCCAAAAAAAGCCAGTGAATGGCAATATGGAACAGGTGACCAGCACCTCTACAGAGCCATCCCACCACATGATTACCCCCATATTATGCCGCGTAAGCCGATTTCTATTGCGCCCCCTCGTGATTTAATTTCACCAATCGACGGCTCGATTGGTGAAATTAATTCACGAGAAGGCGCAGCAGAAATCGGCGCGCGCCGCCGTGGCATGTGCTCGATCGAGTCTGATCGCAGTTCTTCCGTCTTGGCCCAAGACAAGCATGACCGGCGTGCACTGTCCCTGTCGCTTAGTTCCACTTGCCAATTTTCTCCTTAGTGCTTAAATATTACACCCTTACGATCAACTAAATAGCTGACCGTCAATGAAATGCATACAATTGGAGTAGACGTTTGGCAACCTAAAGCACATTTCCCGCAAAAATCACGGAATTTCGGACGCCATTTTTGTTTCAATTTCAGTCTGCGTTACAAACGCCCAGGCTTTAAGCCAGGCTTTAAGCCTGGTCGTTTGTCTTTTTTATTATACACGGACGTGTATAATAAAATCTGGACTCGCAATGCCCTTGATATAAAGAATCATTGAATCCACCCGCGGTCATTTTACCGAGCTTAATACAAAGCTTTCCTGACAATGCCCGCCTTTGTTCTTCCTGACGTCAATTGAAGGGAGCCAACCCACGCTTTTGTATTCGGCTCGGTAAAATGGCCGCTGGTTGGCTTCTCTTTCATACAAAGGCGTTGCAAGTCCATTTTTTCAAATATACGTCCGTGGTTTAATGGCTGTAATACCAAGTCAAGAATCTCTCAAAAGAAAGTCATATGAATACAAGTAGTTCGTACATCACAATTTCAATCATTATGGTAAAAAAGCTCTTTAACTCTTGAATATCTGACCTAGAAACGTTAGATTTCTTGCTCATAAAATGTGGAAATCTGACTGATATTAAATAGAGGAAGGCCCAGAGATACGTACAGCATGCATGGCAACAACAAAGAGTGACCGAAATGGAATTCAACAGGACCAGAAGAAGCTTTTTAAGAGTTTGCATTTTCAAATCCTTTTTCATACAGCTTTTTGAAGCCTATAGGCCTACATAATGCTACGCACCGTTGCGTCATGCATTGAAATGGCTACGCGATAATTCCATTAGGGACTGCAGTAGAGATACTGACCACCCATTACACGGCCATTGCCCATATGACTGTCGATGGTCAGTGTTATCAGGGGACTGCCACATTCTTTTGGCACAGTAACCTCCGAGAAATCGTTGTCCAAGCAGAGGGTATCTCTCCAATCTGCATTTACTCCTTTGTCAAAAGAATTTTGCAGTTGAGTGCAGAAACGGACTTGCCCTGACGAATCATCTGCGAATTGATACGGGAGACAAAAAGAACTTCGTCAGACCTATCTAAGCTATGCAAAGATTGCATTACAGTGAATGAAGTATGTCACGAATATTTTGTGAACACCTTGACAATGTGGTGTCCCAAATGTATTAAGGTTGTGTTTAAATATAAGATTTGGAACTTGTAGGAAGCATCACTTTAATAATAGGCAACAATGCAAACAGTACTAAAACTGTTTAAAGAAATATACGCCAGATGAATGCTTTTCTTGGACAAACTGTTGCTTCAAGCGCATTTATCGGTATGGTACCGACAATTAGCCTGAAAGTGTACTCCCTGATGGCGCTCTTTCGGAATCCTTGGGTAGGAAAAATTAATGTGCACAAATTTCAGTGTTTGAAATTATTTTTCGTTCATTTACTTCTTAAAAATCACGCCCAAAAGGGGTCTTTGTATGTACCAGCATATCAATTTATAGAACCTAAAAACTGCATGATCTGGAAGTGAAATATCGTACCAATTAATGAAATTATTTCTTACCTATCTACAGGAGTCTTCGCTAAAGTATTACAGGAAAAACACTCGAGTGTTTCTTGGGGTGGTTTCAGTTCAGTTAAAAACCATTCTTCCAAAAATTATACAACGCAACGGAGCAGTCCTATGTAAAATCCCCCACTTATATTCATTTACTCCCCTAACTGTTGTTAATTGCCACATTCTTGGATTTTATGGAATGAGTGACTTGTATGTTCGTGAGGATGTTGCTTATCGGGCTTCTGCTGGTCTATCGGTCTCATCCAGTATATTCACTGTTGGGTTGTCCCAGCCTACCTTGTAGGAATTCAAAGTCCCACTCACTGATTCCATCCATTGCAGACAGCTTGTAGCTGTGCGGGTCCTTTGTGAATTCCATCACATCTTTAAAGATAAAAATGATGATAACCTACGTTCACTGACTGCATTTACTTTTTTAGACAAGGAAAGTACAATGGTAGGCTACATTCTGAAATGTGAGCAGTAGAAAGTTTATCAGAAATGAACTTAACGTGTATACTCACACAGGCACATTAGTCCATTGGCCCGCACTGTGAAACATTCTGCGCATGCACTTTGATCTTTCGTACACGTAACATTCAGCATGGAAAATTCCTAAGAGATGAAGGAACATACTTGACTGAATCTGGTCATTAGACAAATTCATGTTCCGCACTCTGAATAGATAATTCGGTTACAAGCTGCGAATCTGCTGAGAATCTGCTGATACGGCGGCAATTCTTGCAAACAACTATTAATGCTGAGTTAATCATGTCTGGCAATGAAACCAAAATTACTCAAAATCGCCCAAAGGCACCAAAGCTCGTAAGCCTGCATGAAGAAACGTGTAGAAAGGAAACAATGAGAACATAGAACATCTCCACGATGAGACTAAGTTAAAGGATTAGTGGTGGGAGGAAAACCCCCAGAAAAATATTCTGAGTAAAACCCCATGATCAGGTAGAGACTGAAAAACCAATCCACGTGTGGGGCAAGCCGAGAATCGAATACGGGCCGCAAAGGTGAACGGGGGGGGGACAACAAAACCAAAAACAAAACACACTTTTTCCCACCAAAAAAAAAAACCTATCCCCCCAAAACTACGCAACCCTGAGTTCCCGAAAACTTATAATAATATGGGTAGCTATTATCAAGGAGTAAAACTTACCATGTTGCTATTTTTAAAATCGCTAGTCACCGCGTCATAATTACAGTTAACTCCCCTGTAGAGCATTATTGCCAACAAAAAATGTACTGCTGTTAACATGATCGACGATCAATTGACCACACAAGCTGCTGTGATATAAATATGCTCAATAGTAATTTTTCTGACTCAGCTTCCTTTAAAATACCATAGATGCCTGTTGCATAATGTATATTTTTATGGTCTATATTTGCATTTACTTGCATTCATTTCCGATTTAGAGTATTCTTGAGTGATACGGTTGAGTTGATCTTTGCAAGGGCTTCATAAACTGCATTACGTAGCCTATCCTACAAAGAGGTCGTGTCCAATACAGGTAGATCGTTGAAAAAAAAAATGCATTGTCCTTCCTCTCAATTAATGACTTTTAGCGATCATTCAAGGCTGCGCTATGGTGATCAGGTTTTAAATACGTGTATTTCGTTTAATTTACCCACCAATTCCGGAAACAATGATTATTTGCATTGGGTGTCATTTTCATTTTTTGATCTTCTAAACAAACCGATGCAGGCAAAAGTACCAAACCAACCAAATACGAGCACATCAATGTCAAAAATAAGAAATGCATATACATGATTGTCCATGTGAAAATAATTGAATTGTGAAGGGAGTCCTAATAAAGTACTTTTTAATAGCTTCCCATCAGAGAATTTCGAATTCAGAACATATTCTGATTTTCTCAAGATTCGCTGCACTGTAGACACACCCAGTTACAGCCAAGACCCATTTCTAGCACTCCCTTGCTGCTGCTTTATCCTGTTGTGGTTCACTATTATAGTACGAGCTAGTACGTGAACTCGGTGCACAACGCATGTACATGTATTCTCCACTACATGGTGCTACCTGGAGATCCTGCAGTTGTAGATGTGCTGTTCTGGGGTCAGACCAAACGCATCATCTCCCTGGATGAAGTAGGCATAGGGTGTGGGCTGGTCATCATTGGGTAGTGGATTTGGCCCTGCGACACTCATCAAGACACATTTGATTCAGAACTCCTTGAGTTCTGAATCACTCCTTGAGTTCTGAATCATTGAAGATCTGGGTGTCTGCCTTGTAACCAACCCCACCAGAGGAACTTGTAGTGAGCATCTATCAGATCCATGAGGGCCACACTGACAAACTCCTTGCCATTGTGGTACAGGTGCCACTATTGGCGGGGGGGGTCTGAGGATCACATGCTTTCACATGCCACATTCCATCTTCTATGGTATTCTTCAGCAATTAGTCGCCTTTTCTGTGGTTGGGCAGGGGACCAATTCCTCTTCGAAATCCTCCACTACTACCTGGCAGACTTCTTTGATGATTTTGGTGATAGTCACCCTGGACACCCTGAAGTCATACTAGAGGCTGGAGTACCTATCTCCAGAGGCCAGGCCTGATAGTGACTGTCAGCTTTATCCCTGATTCAAGGGCTCGCCTGAAGTTGGTGTCCTGCCTCTGTATTCTGTGACAGCCAGGGATGCACCCAGGATCTTTCTGGCCTCCTCCTCCAACTGGTTCTTTTCTTCATCCATCTTATCCAATAGCTCTTTCTGGAGGATGGCAATCTGAAAGGCCACTTCATTTTGGACATCTATCTTAGGCAGAGGCTGGGGTTGAACTGACAGAAAAACATGAAGTTCCGCCGATTTATACATGAAAGGCCCCTGAACGCTCCAGAAGCCAAGCATGAGTGCAGTTTAATCACTTACAATCATAACAAGATCTTTGCTATCATAAAATACAGTGCATCTGGATCATCTAGCCTGGAGCTGCAGTGCCAGCGATTGCCTGCGATCATCTACGTAATGTGGCACGATTGTGGCAAAAGTGTCGTGGAACATCCCTAGCGTAGCCTCATATTGCAAGTGTAGTATTAATTGCCTTAGAGCCCCCCATGGCTTTTGGGTTGATTCTGCAGTGATTTACGAAAATGTTGTAGAGAGCCGTATTAAGGGGCACGTTCCAGTAGAATCTGTCAGTCTACTAGTCGTATTTTGATCCTCCCTGCCAAAAATGAGGTTGCCCCTTCTAGAAAAAAATCCCACCCAAGACCAATACACGCAACCTTCATTTTGCATGTGCTGAAGAGTTTAATTAATAATACATGTACATATTAATTCAAGATGGAAAATATGTTGTATTCTAATATAATTTGCCCCCAGATTTCGAATTTGAATAACAATATTAAGTTTCAACATTCCAATTTGTTCAACTTTTCAGGCTATCAAGTTTTAGGTGGCTTCGTAACAGGGTGTAGAAAGTGCAAATGCTGGTATGTGGTTTCTCTTGACAAGATCCTCACTGTCACACCAATTCTAGACCACAATTTGTTTAGGACAGGGCCCTTGTGTATATCTTATTAATTGCAAATGTTTTCTTGATGTTTAAGATATCAATCTCCTTTAATAGAACCCCCAAATAGTTGTTGAAATCTATTCATAATCATGTTAGTTTACGAACAAATCAACACAAGAGGTGAAGGAAACTTCACTTTTCCACTTTCCCTTATTATAGCACAGTTTATTTTATTTCTGTTAATACAATCTTAACATTATACATTGACAATTCCATTATATTGCATTTAATCAGAGCAAATTACAATTAACATAATGTGGTAGGTTACATGTATCACTGTACTTAAGCCTGTCTCAAGAATAAATAAGACATCAAGTAAAATACACAGTATTTGAATGATACTTCAACAATACATCAAGACGTTACGTACACCCGAGATACAAATTGTCAAAAAAAGAATGAAATGCTATGGCTTTACATGACTTGTGTGGCACTGAAACTAATGTGGAGGTAGTCATTTCTCTAGAATTCTAACCACAAAAACAGGACAGAATAAAAGGAAAAGAAAAAGAGAAAAAAAAACAAAGAAAAAGAAAAGAAAGACAAATTTGAAAGACAGATTTCATTCATCAGTTGTAGAAGGACTGAACTTGCAGAAATTTTCCCAATCATGGAACCCTGTTGAAACAAACATTTTATTCGAAGATAATTTATCCCAAAAGCCAATGTCAGTGACAGTTACCCTAGAGGTAGACATAAGGCTTGTAAGAATTACCCAATAATAGACACAGAACATCAAGTTCCAATTTAACCCAGTAAGCACCAAGAATACAACATTAAAAATGAAATTACTTCTGGATTCACTATGTAATGAATTGAAATACACAGAGGTCAATCCACAAGTTCAAGACATTTCTTTGTAACTGTTCCTTTGTCTTACCTCCTAATGTTATGACCCATGTCAGAGTAAATGCCTATATCTGACATTTCATCAGACACTGTGTTAAACAATGCCACCATTTCGCTCATCTTTCCTCAAGTGCCAGGAAACTGCTCATCATCTCAAATAAAATAGGGCAAAGGTACCCGGTAAGACACTACCAATATTTCATAGTCTATGTAAAACCCTAGATCCAGCACTGTGCTGATACATTTGCTACAAATACATCAGCTGCAAATCTGAAACAGTTGTCATACAAGTTGTTAAGAAGACACAAACTATCATGAAATCGGCATAATATTCTGTACTAACAGCTACAATATCAATACACTAACTCCAAGACAGTCATTGTGGCCTTCATCTATTATCAGCAGTCAAAAAAGTTTGTTTTAATTTTCTTATGGAACAATATTCACGCTTAAGCAACCACACTGTACACCGTGCTGTTACACTTAAAATGCTACTTGCTATACCAAGAGTCAGTGATGATAAAATGGGTTTCCTGCTCCAAAGCCATTCAAGTACCACATTAAAAAATAGACAATTCAATGATGAATGTATGCTACTACATGTTACCAAAATATTGTTTTCTGGCCAGTTTAACTTACTGTGATGCAGACAGAGATCCAAAACAAATAACTTGATTGCAATAGCAGACTGCTTGCAACTCATACTCCACCCACATACAAATAACTTATGTCTACAAGTGAATACTTACACTATGTAAATACAAGGTGAAATAGTGATAAACGTGTTCCAAAAGCCAGACTGGCTTGGAAACTGTCTTCCAATAAATACTTAACAATGACACCAAATTTCAGTGGTGACATCCTTCACCAATGTACACATGTGCATGTCATATTTAAGCGTGCCTCTTTGATAGCAATTGTACAAGCTTGTATTCCATGATCATAGTATTGTTACAAGAGAAAAACTGTAAGCATACATTACATACAGGAAACACTCTTTGACATCTAAGTACACCACAACACAGCCGGACATTGGTATTAGGAGAGGTGTTGCCAAAAAAATTCAATTTTGTACGTATCGTTTTGGAACTTCACAGTACAAACACAGCTTGAAGCATCTCAATCAATATGCAAGCATCTTTTTGTCAAATTTTGCAGATCATTATAAAAGCAAACAATAAAAATGATCAGCACCGAGCACAAAGTGCCTGTGCTCACAGCAGGGCACTTTGAGATATATTTCAAAAGAAGTCTGATGTCCTGTTCACAATTAGTATTCTTTTTTTTTAAGGAAGGCAAAGGTCCTACTGCAGATTGCCTTCTGATGCCTGGGCCTACATCCTACAGAAACCATCTACTTTAGTAAGTAAAGGTAAGGTAATGCTGCACAACTGAGTTCACATAGGGCAGGCTGTACTTGATAGATGCACATATGAATTCAGTGTAGGTGCTCAGTTTCAAACCTGATTGATTTCAACTGCACAAGATGTGTTTGAATGCCTGAAATTAATTTACATGTTCTTTGATTATGTGATCAACTATGTCATGGCAGTTGTGGTTTAAGAAGAATTCAAAAAGTGTTATCTAGTGCACAAAATGAGCTTTTAAGGGCAAAAATGTAAAATGTGAAATATTTCATGAGGAAAAAGATGCCAAATACACAGCATTTTTACCAATATCATTTAATTACCATTCAAACAAAATGCATAACCAACTTTAACAAATGATGAACTTTTCTACGGGGGTCATACTTAAAGAAAAATACAGAAAATGTTACCAGTCATAAAGTGACCAATGTTAGACCCAGAATTTGAAAACACTGAAGGTCAGTCAAGAGTCACTACATTTTTTACTCATATGACTACTTCCTGTGCTGTACGTACATGTATGTGAGTCTTAACTTCTCTATGCTGTAACACAGTTATGTCTGAAACATGGCTTAGCACAAGTCTGTAATCAAGCCACTTTTTTTCTCTGAAAGTTCATTTAATTAACTCACGCTATTGTGCAGAAAGTTCAGCTTGGCAGACTGGATTCACTGTAGCAGTAATGTACAAATTGAACCATAGAACCCAGGGTTTTAGATGGCTAAGGAATGGCGGGAATACACAACACTGTATATCTGAGGAGGAAAAAAACTTCCTGGATCACAGAAAAATTTTGAACAAGACACAGGTAGGAAGTCTAAGTTACTTCAATTGACATGTTATCTATAAATCTGTCAGATTATTTGGAGAAAAACTTACATAACCTAGCATTAGAATCCCACAAGAACATCATGATAAAATGTAGAAGCACCACATGCAACCATACACGTAAAAACAAATTTTCCACCAAATTGGATTGGTTTACCACATTTTTAACATTCCATTGTTTTTCTCTAACAAATCAAAGAAAAAACGCTACCACAAAAAAAGGTTTACAGATTTAAGCCACTGCATTTGAACATTTCATAATTTCAATTTTAGGAGCAAATACACATGAATGAGTTGATTATGGAAAGGATATTTTTTTGTTTGAAAATGAAAAAATATTAAAAATAGCATTTCTTACCATATAATGGTATGTGTCGGTTTTTCGTCTACTGGGATTATATGTCTCTTTATATACATAATTTAAGCTGTACAAAGGTTACATAATATAAATACTATACACATATATTTAGGTTCACTGTGCGAACAATATGCATCACAATAAAATAAACCTGAGTACATACATCAGCATTTCTACATAAATACACACATCCATACTACATTTAGATTGTCACTTCCAACAATGCACTTAAGAAGTGAGAGCACAGACTGTTACGGAAATTATTTTTAAAAATCCCTCAAAGTTCCCAAATTTTCTATCTTTCTTCTGAAAAAGTTTTCTATTATAGACATTCAAATGTGAAGCTGACATTTCCCTTAAACTGGCAGACTCACATTGTTAACATGGTGCTTCTGCGTGTTAATTTGCACCTTGTATAGTGGTGTTGACTGTACGAGATGAACTGGAATGGAATTTACTAGTACATGTAGTTGCTCTGCAGCATACTTCAAAGTTCTTTAGGACATTAATCATCCATACTTATGAGTATATCTGTAATCAGAGATGTAGCTACCTCTTCATGACCAGAAAAGATTATCTGCAAAATATCCAAATGCCACCAAGAACATGAAAACAAACACACCCCATCCACATCATAGCTGGATGAAACACCAACCAACAAGTACACAAATGAGCAGAAAGGGTTTGGAGCACAAACCAAGACCCCTATATGGTAGACGTATATATTTGTATGGAATTAGCTTCGGTGACTGAGGGATTCACACCTTAGTCTCTGGGCCCTCTGCCTCATGAATGTACAGGTCTCGTATCTTACCAACCAGCCTAGCCATGATGTGGCCGAAAGCTTTGTTATACCAGTCCACAGTCCGGCCCTTGGTGTCCACACGGCAGATGTGCGTTAGACGGGACTTGCCAGAACCACAGGGCTCAATGAGGAAGCGCGAGGCTAGAACTGTGCCTCGCACACCACCGATGAGAGGCCCATCAGGGTGCTCAATGGAGGTGGAGACCAAGGCACTAGTGCCTCGAGGTAGGTCATTTCTCCAGTATCTGAAAGCACACACAGGAAAGTGTTGAAAGAGAAAATGGGCAAAATACCAAAACATCTTTGTTAACGGTTAACCAAAACACTCAACCTGATTAACTTGTGCATGACACAACTCAACAATATGTACCAATGCTACCTTCATTTACAGACAGACTTGAAATATACAAAATTTATAAATTACTTGAAATAAACCATAACTTGTATTAACCACTTGGTGCCAGGGTTTCAAGTAGCGGACTCCTTGGGTTTGTATGCATAGCCAGGCTACCCAAAATCGGACAAAGCAGCTGGGCTTTGTAACAAAAGACCACACTCGGAACGAAAGACCAAGCTGCTGGGAATTGCCAACATTTTTCAGCTGGCGTTACTGGAGGTAATCAATCATTGTTTTGAAATGGTATACCACTGTTTGAGGCATTCAGCACCCACAGATTATCAGCGCAGGCAAAAGTGCTCCAGCGCTCCAGCAATGAGTTATACAGTACCACTGCATGCTAGTCTGGCCGCATTTGAAAAGAAACCACTGCCATCCAGAAATGCACTCGGCCAATTTTGGGAACAAAGGAAATTACACAACACTGCACAATGTGGGCTCTCTTTACTGGGTGGCAGACCTTGCTGCAATACTCGGGCGTAAATGGAAGTTGCCTATCAGATTAGAGTAGCCCACACCGTCATTTGTGTGGGTGTAAGCATCCAGTAAATAAAGTTATGAATTTTTGAAGAATTTTGAAAACGGGAAATCTTGAAAATTACCCAAGAACTCGTCCCGTATATGCCAATTCCAACTGGCAGATAGTGGTTTATTCTCTTTGGAAACAACAAAATCTGAAAGCCAGATCCAGCTACTGCTTATAGCTTCCAAGTTCAGGAGCTCCTCTATGTAGAATATATCAACTGACTTAATATAATTTTTGTTGTATCGTTTGACCACTTTTTATATCTTTCTGCTACAAACGTCACAATTCTTCTTGTAGCACACCACTTGTCAACACATTCACACCTCTTGAAGGGTCAGCAAATGTCAAGCCAGGAATTTGATTTTGCCTGGGATTGAAGGGTCTGAGCTGTTGCCAGGTAGTGGATATTCTCCCTTATCTCTCCTGATGAGGCACTGGCGCCAGCTCAGGCTAAACACAAACACTTGGACTGGAAAGTTATCTCCAGAGCCTTAACTTGCAGATAACAAGACCATGAATGTGCAAATTTAATTTTACTTGACGCACATCCCCACTATCAAACTGATATGAGAATCCACTGCCTACACTGGGTGTCTAATAACATTCCCTGGATGTCAAATTTAGATCAGATTTTACACGACCAATCCTGCTGTAACCTGCTGGTTGCTATGAACTATGAGGCTAATCAGTTAGGACAGTCACTTCAAACTTAAACACACTTTGTACTGACTCAAGATCAGTATATCTATAAGAACCATTGCTCACTTTCTGACGGTCATCATATGATTAGTTACATGTTGCTACATTCCATAGCTAAACTTCTCTGATAATCTCTTACTTTTCTACAGGATGCAGAATGAGGCATTAGTGATGAATTGTGGTGGCATTAAAAAAAAAATGTGTTTTAACCACTTGCCTCCAGGGTTCCTAGTACCAGGTACCTTGGGTCTGTATGCATAGCCGGGGGTGCCCGAAATTGGACAAAGGAGCTGGGCCTTGTAACGAAAGACCATACTCGGAACAAAAAACCGAGCTGCGGGGAATTGCCAACATTTTTCAGCTGGCATTAGCGGAGGTAATCAGTCATTGTTTTGAAACAGTTTATGCTCTTCAGTGTCCACGGATTATGGGGGGGGAGGGGGCAAAAGTGCTCCAGTACTCCAGCAATGAGCGATACAGTACTGCTGCAAGCTAGTCTGGCTGCATTTGAAAAGAAACCACTGCCATTCAGTAATGCACTGGGCCAATTTCGGGAACAAAGGAAATTTTGAAATACTGCACGATGTGGGCTATCTTTACAAGGCGGCAGGCCTGGCTGCAATACTCAGGGCGTCAATGGAGGTTGCCTATCAGATTAGAGTAGACACCAGATGGTCATTTGTGTGGGTGTGAACCTCAGGTAAACGAAGTTATGAATTTTTGAAGAATGTTGAAAAAGAAAAATCTTGAAAATCGCCTGGCAGCTCGTCCCGCATATGCGAATTCCACCCGGCAGGAAGTGGTTAACCATGATTTCATATCAAACAGTTTCCACCTATTATTTATCATTAGTACCACATTCAAATTTCCTTACAAAAATTTTCATCATCAAGATTTATCAAGTAGTCACTGATTGTGAAATTTAAGTAGGAATGGATTAAATACAGAAAACGCTGAAACCTTATGTACCTCAAGACACAATAGTCTCTAGAGGGGTGAGGAGCCATAGAGTTGACCACATACTGGAATACCTCAGTGGTCTTATTCAGGGCGTCAACTGTCCGCCACTTCACCAAGTCCTCATCCCATAGATGTCTGCAGACAAATGAGAAATTAGAGTGGTAAATGAAGTGCTGTAATATTCCACTGACTGAAATGGTTCAAAGGGTTTATACATGTAGTCCTCTAGAAAGGCACTGCATGGCCTACTTTGAGTAAATTAAAGACATGTTCCATGCATTGCAGAGCTTGGTAGTCAATGGTCCTCACCTTTCTCTGAGGACTCTCTGTAGGATGTCTGCAGGGGGAGCACCAATTTCAACGCTGCATTTCCACAGTCTGAGTGGGTGACCATCACCAACTTTCTTGTAGGCTACGTCCACTCCGTCCACTGCTGGACACACAACCCAACCCTTGAACTTGTCTCTGGATTCCTGTAGGGGAATATGGGGCATTCAGAATAAATGAACGAAACAGATAAACACACAAACAAGTCGGACAAACCACACCAAACAATCAAACAAATAAATGAAACACAAAGCTGTTTGAGAAATTCTATTACTGTTTAACATTTTGTGTGTGTGGCAATGTGTCCTATAAATCACGTTTGATCTAGACCAAACCACATGAGCAGGGGAAGCACTTGCAAGATAGAGAATTGTCTCTCACCTTGAGCAGCCCTTGAAGGCAGCTCTCCATGTGGCTCATGTAGTCACCTTGCTCCTCGCTGCTTTTCCTGCCCAGTTCCTCTAACTCTACAGGCTCACCCAGGTCCATGTATGAGAAATGACACTTGGTCATCAGGTCTTCCGGTACCTGGAAACATGCACATTATAGAATGAAAATTCACGATGCAATCGTGCCTCACAGTTACTTTCCAATTCTATACTGAAAATTAATAAACCAAACTAAATGCATGAAGACTACTGTTGCACAAAATGAACTGCAAGCAACATCTTTCACTATATGGCTCATCACTGGCAAGACCTGACGGATAGGCTGGATTCATAATAGTAATCAATAAATATTTTGCTAAATTGGAGAAGTCTTCTAATGTCCATGCTCACTTTTTAAAGAATAAAGCACAAGTAAGAGAAATCCGTAGTGGAGAAAGGACACTGTTACAAAATAGAAAGTGTGTTTTTCTTTAAATTAAATAACACCATTTCACAGTGACATTATCAACGGATTGTATTTCAAGCCCAAAAGCACAGTTACAATGAAATTCAAGGTTGAAGTGCACGTAGGGAAATATCAATTCTATTTCCAATTTCTTGGAAGGCAGTTTCAGGAATCCAACTGGTTTTTGGTTTCAGAATCTAATTTGAAGAAATGGCCTGGACTCTCATTGAGAGATTTGGCCATCATGAAAGGAGATCCTGTCCAAGAAATATGATGGACCTAAAATAACTCCATGGCCTGCAGAAACCAGAAATCCTGCCAAACCATAGATTGCTTAATGTCAATGAGGTAACTGACAACCTAGCACTTCTTGCAGATCTGACTTCTTGTTGATCAAGTTCCGGAGTAGATTGTGCTTCTATTAATAGAAGTCATTGTCGGTGCGCGCAGTCCAAAACGCGACTTATTGAGTTACCAATTTGCATGTGCACTGAGGGAAACCAACATACTTAAAAGCACTGCTTAGATGAATTTCCAATTCGTGCATAGCAAAGCACCCACAGTTTATACTTGGATCCATGTTTTTAAGAACATCACTGAAATTTGTGGTTTTGCTGTTCATCGCTTTCCTTGTTTTTGTTTTTGAAAGTTGTTTGCTATCGTTAACTTCTTTTCCCAAGAATATGAATTTTTAAAAAGATAACAACACAATTAAGATAATGGTGTATTAAATGAAATAAAAACTTTGCTAATCAATTCTGCATCAAATAGTTACTGAATTCTCGGGTTTAGGGCCTTCTTAATGACAGGAAGGAAATAAATCAAGACTTACAATTACAAATCTTACTTTCAAATCTTACAATTGTTAGGAAAAGACTGTTTTCATTTTTAGGAAGTGGGCAAATTGTCAACAATTGTTTTGTGACTAACCATGAAGAGTTTCTTGACCTCCCTGATCATGAGAGCTAGACACTCATTAGCAGCCACATTCTCTATCAGTTCCTTCTGGTCTGGCCGAGATGTGGCCATCTTGCGTGTGCGGCGGGGACTGCTGATCTGACGAATAGTAGGGGTTGGGCTCTTCCCCAGCTGAAACAAGGAGGGGGCAAAGCACACTGCCAAGTTGTAGGCTGTCATCTGAAAAGAAGGCAAAATTCGGATGGCTTAGTACTTAATTCACAAATGGACTGTGAGATTAAAACTGCCTTTGATATTTTAGGAAACTGATTAATTATAGATATGATGTAATTCCAATTTAATAAAGGATGCCATGTTGTCATTTAATCAGTGTTCATAATCATGTTCTAGCATGAAAAGTTACCCCAGCTTTTTGCCTGATTGGAGGGACGAAATTGCTTCATGCTCTACGCAGCACACAGGAGAGAAAATTTAACAATCTCGTGAAATTATTGACATACAAACCCATGAAAACCTAGGCTGCAATGAATTAAAAACTATGAGTGCTGCGTCACACAGACACCAGTGAAATTCACTGTGCAATTCCATTGGAGGCAATTACCTGGTTCTCATTGGAATTTTCAGCAATATCACTCAGGAACAGCAGCAGTGATTGCAGCACCTCACGGTTTTCATCTGGTAGGAGCATGATTGCCGCTTGGAGAGCTGACAAACGCAGGTCCTTTGGCATTCCCGCTGATCAAAGAACAGTAGCAAGCAGGTTTGTTATTGGTTAAATCCAAGTAACAGGAATGTGTTGTTCATTTCTTTGAACAAGGTATTTACCACAACAGCAAGTACACTGCATACTGCACTAACTGCTGGCATATTAGTGTTTAATGTTTATGGAATTATGTGTACAAATGAGTGAACTTTTTTGACATTTGCATATTCTCAGAAAATCTCTCCACATAAAAACACACACAGTGGACTACTGTTTCAAATTACCCCCAAATCACTGCAGCATGTATGCAAAGTTTCCTCCAGTTTATAGCCTCTCATAATGTTGTATCCACAACAGCACAGCTACACTGAGATGGTACAGAATTCTTCCAGAATTAATCCAGGGTTGCAGTTTATATGGATAATGATAGGTGCAGCATTGCATTGCACTGGAAAATAGGACTTGCTCAATGACTGCTGCAAGGACAGAGACGAAAGTTCTTTCATGGCTCCGCCCACTGTGAAAATATTGTACAATGATTTGAATGTGCCACTCATTTTGGATGTAAATGTTGGATTCCTTGTCTGAACTACTAGTTTTTATTTCAAATGTTAGATTTCTTGTTTAGCCATTTTGAAAAGTGTACATCTCTTCACTTTGGTAAAGGGGTCGTTCTCTGTCAACAAATTTGGCATGGATATGGACTAATATTTGCCTTCCTCTGAATCAGGGCATCAACAAATCATCTCAGCCTTGCCATGGCAACAAGACTGGCCCAGAGAGAGGTGGTATTGACAGAGTGAGCCAAATCACCTCATGCACTGGCTAGGCTGACACTGTTCTGGAGATCTATTACACGGTGTTGCTGGGCGACACAAATATGCCTGTTATAATGAGCCACACGGCATAATAATGGTGATTTATTTAGAGCATAGAACACACACATTTTGTTCAAGTAAAACTACAAATATGGCAACTTGGAGCTGTAAAATTTTCACTTTTTAACAAGGACAGTTCAAGCATGCTACTTTGAATTTGAGGTCTGACTTGATAAAACATCTTATCACTGCAGTACCAACTTGTATTAATATGTGCACTTTCCATAGACTATCAGCTGAGCCTTGTAATCTAGCTTTACACAGAGAAGCGATTTGTTTTGAAATAAATTGTATCTCTTCATAATTGTTTTGTCCTTGTGCCTTGAATCTGTTAATGGGGTCATCATTGTGTAACACATGCACCAGTATGCAAGCATCCTCAAATCATAACAAAAGTACAGAGCAACTCCGGAAGTATGGTAGTATTGAAACACATTAAGCAACTGAACTGTGACAGCAAACTGGTAAATACTGAGATCCATAGATCCACTCTTATCTCATTTCAATAATATTTCCCTGCTTTACTAGAAGGATATTCTTTGTCCTGAGACAAGAACAGGACATTTCCACATGATTGGCAATGCTGAAAGAGCGTCTTGGCGTGTTCAACCTTTCAAACTTTACAATTTGGGAATGCAACAGGACAGTGTGGCTGACAGCAAAGACAAGTTGCTTGTTATGAAGACTGCCCCCAGTGGGACACACATATCTACCTTAAGCATTTTGCATATGAATAACTCCTTTTAGAATAACAAAATTATACAGAATTGATCAAATTACTGTAGCACAGTCCAGTGAAATTACTAACAAACCTTTATATCTTGATGAACACTTAACCACAGTAGGAAGTGACGCAAACTGAAGTTAGTTTATATGTAATAGCTACATGTATCACTATGGTGTATATGTTTACCAAGACTGTTGAATGCAGATTATTACTTATTTTGCAATAAACCTTATCTATAGATACTTACAGGTGAAGATGCTAATAAATGTATCAGACAGCTTGGTTGTAACTACAGGCTCAGGTAAATCTCGAAAGTACTGTTTCAACATATCAGCCACATCATATGCTGTTGTGCCTTCATAGCTCATATTATCTGCAAGTAAGAAATCAAACATACAAAGATATTAAGACGCCTCCTGGGTATGGGTAATTAATGATGCTGACACATCTTATTGTGAGACATCTTTGCCAACGGACTATGCAGACACAGACCTCTTATTGTACCTTTTGGCAAAAATAACAATTTCAATAAAGTTTTGACCACTAAAAAAAAAAAACCCACAAATGATGATGACAACAAGAATAACAAAACGACAATGATGACATCATTAACCACTAGTGTTCCATGAAATTACTTGTTAATAGTATATTTGAAGACCTGTTTACAACCTTGTAGAGCAGTGAATATTTCATATGATCAATACTAGGGAAAGAAAAGACATGGAGCAAGAGAGGATGATCTGGCTTTCTGCGGCAGAGTCAAGTTAGATTACCTGGCTCAATGCCAAAGACATGAAATACAAGTAAGTGCAGCAGATGATTTGCTTTTATGACACCAACTCTAACTGATAAGTCAATCCTGCCTGAAAGACAATATTGTTTTTATTAGAAGGTTGCAAGGAAAGGGATATCCTTGGGGATATAAGCCTGGAAATGAAACTAGATTGCTTGAGAAAATTAAGCATCATGTAAGGCACATTGGACAGCTGACAAGATGAAATAACCCAAGACTTTTTCCCCCCAGACAATAGTTACAGACACTGAGAGCTGACATTTGCTGGGAAAGCAACTGTCTAGGAGGGTGCCAGGGGGGAGATTAGGGGGTACAGTTTTGTTGCATGGGAAAGGAATAAGAGACATTTACCAAACACCCAAGGGAAGACCCTAGTGAATTACACATGTAGACATGAATTACTTCAGCAGATAAATTAATCCTGGCTTTGGGGTAGCTTCCGGAAGACTTCACGACCCTGAACCATGATGGGATATGAAGGAGAGATGACTACATAAGGAAACCGTCAAGGGTTCTCATATTGAAGGCTAGGTATGGTCATCCAGCTCAAAACTATCTGCCTCATGGAAGAACATTATTAATCATGAGGTTTATTGTTCAGAAGACTAGTACATTGGAAGAGAAAAAGCTTACATCCTATTACATGTAAATTCTACTTGATGTAAGATGAATAATGTACTCTTTCACTAGAAATCTCTATACATTGGGGAACACTAAGGAAGCAAGTTGGCAATTGTTGAGAATCATTCATCATACGTTTCATTATTGTCATTCCTAGTATATTCAATTTGAGGTTATGGGAATGGATAGGTGTGTGAGGGGAGGGGTTGAGGAAGCAAGGATCAACTATGGGTGTAATATTAAAACCAAGTAGATATAAAATGGAAAGCTATGAGGACAACCACAGAAGATGTAGGCCTACAAACATCGGCATCACCAGGGGCGAGGGGATCAGTATTCCTATTGGGGGAAAACTTAGGGAAAAGGGCAGGAAATGAAAAGAGGAAAGGGAATGAAAACTGCCAGTCTACATGAATATACATGTACCTCAGAATGGACACACTGTTGATGGTTTGTTAGTCTACTACTTTGAAGCAGTAATATAGTGGTACTGCTCAATGCTTCAATCTCCTCTTCCCCCCCCCCAGTAAAAAGAGCTACACACATTTCTGGTGATACCATGGACAGACAGATTACAATGACAACCAAAAACAAACCAATAGCAGCAGAAGATGGAGAAGTAAAAAACTAGAGTGAATTTTTAAAAATTCCTAATCCAAATTATGTAAATTGCCAGAGAAATGAGACATTAACAATGAGCTATCACATCATCAAAGAACTGCCCTCCTTCCTGTCCATCCTGTCAGGGTTTTACCCTTCACTTTTTGGGGATATTGCCCTCCTACCTGGATTGCTCTCATTCAATCTCTTCAGCTGCTGGATCCGTGATCTGACCCCAGGCTTGCGGAAGATGCCCACTGCCTCAGCAGATGTTCGCCGCAGGAATCGCATGGCATACAGAATGCTCTGTGGAAGTGGAAGGCCTGTGGTCTGCAGGATGTGCAGGAGAGGTACACCAAAGATGTTGCGATCCTTGTAGTCTGGACTCTTGATACGTTTCATGAAGCGCGGCATCATCCTGTACAGATATAAGATTACACATTAGTGTTAACAGTTGATTGAAATCAAGGCTCATCAAGGCATCTTGACACCCACTGGTAAGTTTAAAGAAAAAAATCATCAATCGCTACTTTGTCTTTTGTTGTAACTTAATACTCTGTCATCTGTCAAAGGTGCCCACCATTTTGTACACAGCCTGGAGACAACTACAACCAGGCACTGGTGAACACTCTCACTGGCAGTTGACTGATCAAAGTCGTAATTACTGAATGGTCCTTCAGTGGAATAACGCAATGGTCTGTTCACTGGGTGCAGGTTTCAGCACACAGGCCAAAACAGATGGCAAATTAAGCAAGAAATCAATTCTATCAAGGAATCGCTGGAAGTCGGGTGGGGGAGGGGAAGAAAGTCTGTGGAAGAAATTCGTTTCTTACCAGCTCCATCCACTTCTGTGTGTTACAGAATGCCTTTCCATCAGGGATGTTAGCTTCAGGAGTGACAACTTCCGGAGGATCAGTAACTGGCTTACAGAAAGCCCAGAGATCTGAAATGGCCTGAAAAATTGAATCCTAACACTTAATTGTGCTTTTATCATGTACTATTAAAAAGAATAACAACTGCAGATGACTTTGTTGGTGGGATCAGAATGGAATCAGGTCTCTGACCTAGGCTACATGTACACGGGAGACCTACTAAAGTCACCAGGCTTTAAATCCTGGATGGATATAAATTTTTTACATCAGAGTTCAACGATTTTGGTTAATGTGCAGGCAGAGATCTACATAAATGTATGTTAGCTTGTTTTATCAGTTCACAAAATTGCAGGTGAAGTCAGCATCTGTACATGTAGGCCTACAATTTGTACATGTGTAGGTTCTGATACAGATGTCTAACCAATACAAATCATTGAGTCATGTCAGGAAAGCTTCAAAAATAAGGACAGCTTCCCATTAAAGAATGCTTCAACCATCAAATCAGTAAAACTATGACAGCTGAGTCTTTTTTGCCTCTATGGCAACAAATTTTGTTCTACCATATGCACTTTTGGGCTTGTTCATCAAGGAATAATGAAATGAGGAACGAGTTCAGGGTTTTAGACAAATGAATGCCCATCTGTAGGCCTGGATAAGTGGGACGCACTTTCTCAGCCAAATTCAGAATCATTCCCGATTTAAGTTGGAAATTATACATAATTCTCACATGAACTCCGTAAAATACAGTAGTATCTTGTAACTAAATGTAAGTCAAAATGTACATGTAAGCATTCTGGGAAATCCTTATAAGTACTGTCAAGCTATCAAATGCCACATCAATTTTATCACTTTCTGGCCAGAACAATTTATCTAGACTTGAAATGTCCAGGAAATATGATTTGATTATTGCAAAGATTAAATGACTTAGTCAATGCTTATTAAATTAAGTCCACTTAAAAACACAGTTGATGATCAGAGGTATTAAATAGAGGACATTCTTTCCAATATCCTGAATGTCAACCACTACAGAGCCCCTTTAACTTATCAGACAGACAAATCAGTGGAGTTAATAGTTGGTGTGGTCTTGGTAAGCCCTTACCTTGAATTAAGGCTTGGTCGATGAGACTTCTGGAAACTGTGCCATCTGATTCTTGGCCTTTTGCCACTGCAGACAGAAAACAGACACAAAGTCTAACCATCTGGGTAATCCAACCAATGCCTGCTTTGGCTCCCCCCATGCAGACTTCACTCTTAAACAACGTGTAATTTGTGGGAAATAAGTATTTCTTTTTGTCATTGAAATAAGAGGTTAGCTTGGTGAAGATCCCAGTTGGCAACTGTTTCAGCATTTCTAATGGCCAAATAAGGTACTTGGAGGGTCCACAAAGATACATCACAAAGCCAACAGAACATTTGCACATAACAAACATAAAGATTAATGGCATTCTTGCTGAATAGTAGAATGTCAGAGATGAGTCACGTTGAATGTGACATTTTCAGCACATCAACCAATCAGTCCTGGTATTACTGTCTTGAAATTTATGTTCCCTTCGTGTTAACATACAGCATCCTCACACCAATGCTGACAATTGTATCAAGTAGAAAAGTCAGTGAGTCAGTGCCAATTTTGCCAGATTAAGTCAGGATCAGTGGTGCTAGGGCTCATAAGTCTTGGCTACATCTGGTTAGGGTGAGTTTCAGAAGTAGAGATTGTCTATTTAGAGGGGTTCTAGAAGGGCAAGATAGGCAACTAGTTGAATGTTATCCACCATTTTGGAGATATTTCAGGGTAAATGTTCACACATTTCAATCTAAGATAGTTTCAAGCTGTGTTTTGCAGCCTGAATAGAGAACAACGGAGAAATTATCACTACAAGGACAAAGGGTGTGACTGCACTTGCAAATACTTAACATAATTGATGTATATTTGGTGCCAGGGATAATATACTGATTGGTGCAAGCAGGGTGCAAGGCACCACGGGCAATGCTGATGTCCAGACTGTAATGAGTCCAGAGACAAAAAGACCAGTATTGACAGAGCAGCTTCCTTCCAACCACTTACTGTAGCCAGGCAACTGCAGGCTGCCTGCCGCCTCAGTAACTGATTGATGAGTGAGACACCCTGACATGATCAAGGATGTGCAACCAATGCTATTAACTACTGAGAGCTGACACAGCATCCCTAGTAATGAATTCTCCCATTAAGCAATTACCCATATGAAGACATGATACTAATACAGTGACATTATAGGAGCATTTGATGATGTACACAGGAACAGCCTATGGAAACTATTTCCACCATCATGCAAATGGTGCCTGGGTTTACAGATTGCACAAAGAGTTTGCATACAGTGTGTTACAAGAAAAAGCCTCTAATGAATATCTGTTTCTGGCTCATTCTTATTTGAAACCACTCACGAATAACACATGGCTGGCCCTTTTTCAGTCCAATCAACTATGAATTTAATGGAGAAACAGGTACAAACTGAAAATTTACTGTACATTTCACACTTACATGTACAGCTGTATGTAGCAACTGATGTATCCATGCTACATGTACATGTATATGTACATGTATGTACAAGCACAGCAGCAAGTTCTTTTGATATCAGAGACCTCACAAACTGATAACTTATCTGGAATACTAATCCTGTTTATTTGCAAGCAAATCTCCTCTAATTAAACATGAAATGGGACTTGGTTCAAATATTGGCACACTCATGACAATGCATACCCTTACTAAAGAGCATTCTAATCCACTTGTTTTTATCTAATTCTTGTCGATTCTCAAACTTCTGCATTTATGAAAAAAAAAGCATTGCTTTTTTCTAACAACTACCTGAAATTGAAGGATTGAAGGATCAAAATGTCTGCAAAGAATTCTAATTTCCTTGAAAATCAACCATTGTACCGATGTCATCAGTACCAGTCACTCACAAGCCACGTGGATACCAGAGATCTATGGGATTTGTGGGAACAAGGTGTGACAACAAACCCACAGTCCTAGGGGTACCAAGATGATTTCAAGCATGGGCGTCAATCTTTATTTTTCTGTGAGAGCTTCATCAGCACCCTCTATTGCCCCAATGCCTCAACATTTTTGTGGGCAGCTCGATCTTTTACACAGGGCGATAGATCCCACTGAGATTGATGCTGAACAATGATAGCAGATTATGGATACAAAATTGTTTGTTGTCAGCTTATAAAGTTATAATCATAATAAAGCTGGTCTAGTCCCAAGACTCAATAACGTGCGTATGCAACTGTCTGCACAATCCCACCCTGTAGGAAGGGGAAAAAAAAGCCACATAGCTGTCTCAATTCCAGAACATCAGTCTGACCAGAGAAAAATTATCTTTCTTTTTGGCCTTAGCATGAAATGCAGTCTATTCACACCAGGCTTGTTTTAATGGTTGGCATTTAATGTGTATAGAATCCTAGTGAGCCATAATTAAAGTTCAGCTCTACGTTTTGACACATTAGGTACATATTACAGCAAAAGGTTAGTTTTGCTCAGTGGAAGGATAAGTGAGGTTTCACCGTCGTTTCATTTTCAGAAAACCAGACTGAGAAAAAATTGCCATTATAAAAATGGTATTGCTGATTTTCCAATATTTCTTTTTTTTTCAAAATGTATTGTATGGTGATGATAAATTGTAACATCATCAACCACAACTTCAAAGTCCAACAAACACGAAGAAAGCCAATTTTTTCATTGGATGGATAATTATTCATGTTGGATAAGTGTCTCCAAGTTACTGATTCCTGATGATGACCTCAGTACCTGCCTATACAGCTGCCCTAGTAAAAATCCTATTACTGTCTCATTTCATGGTTGCATGCAGCTGGCACTATACACAATGAATTGGCATCTGGGCCCACTTTCACTTGTCTGTGTTGCATGAGTCAAAGTTTAAGCAGGAAAAAAAAGACAGAAAACCAATCATCCTCAATGCTCATCAAGGACACAGTGCCTGACTCTCATCACCAGCTCAACACACTTCTGTGTAGTTCCATTTTCATATTCAGAATGGCACAGATAATGTATTTCATCCAAGACCAGTCACTTTATCAATCTAGACTGGTGAAAAGCACTTGGGCATTCCAAGAACTGAAAATAAGAGTTACACGTAAACCAGTACAAGCCTCTTGCGAATGACGTCAGTTGTCAAAGGCTGTGTTCACACTGGACTTTTTTGTCAAATTTCCCGGGATGATGGTTTAATACTTTTTCTATTTTTAGTCCAGTGTAGACATTCCGGGAAGTTTTCCTCTCATTTACTTTAACTGAGCCACGCGGTCATTTCTACCGGCCAACTTCTGCCCAGGAAAAATTACTGAGACACTTTCCTGAGAAGGAAAGTCTAGTGCAGACAGTGCGAGTCAGCAAAAGCATGGGAAAGTGGCCCAGTAGAGCCGGCTTTAGCACAGCGACAGCTGCATACAGGGAACTACTATGCACATTGCACGTTTCGCCATGGTATA